>BGPR01003668.1:45321-84788 GCA_013235015.1 Araneus ventricosus
TATAATTTTCAGAAAAGTAACCAAATTTGGATAAAATTCAAATAAATTCAATAAAGTCACCTCGGAAATTCGAAGGCTTTTATGAACATTCCGTTTTCTTTAAATTACTTTCCATTCTTAAATTGATCTGATCGTTCATAGTACCACACGTATACATTGTTTCGATAAACAATACAAATCTTCAATATTACACGGCGGAAGTTATATTCTCGCGAAAATAATAGAATATAAACAGCATGACCATCTATTATCTAATAAAGTAGAAGAACAATTGACATCGGTTTATAATGCTTATTTAAACAGATAATGAAACAACCTTATTTCGTACAGATTACAAATTAGCTGCTTAATAAAAACAAAGAAAAGAGAAAGATGCTGAATTTTTAAGAAACATAATCAAAATGTGAATGAACTTTTTAAACAGTTCAGTACATGTAAGAAATACTCCGCCAGGAATATACGCTAGAGAAACCTAGGAGTGAATAATGAATAATTTTTATTATGTGATGTTAAAAATCAAAAGTCGATTCTTGAAATAATAGTCAAACAGCAACAAAAAAGTTGCATGACATTTCTTTTTTTAATAAAATTTTGTTAATGTCATCGACGAGCAGAAATAGGTATGGGAAAATTGTGACCAAGCAACGTCATTAAGACAGAGGAAACATAAATTAGTTGTCTATATGCTCAAATAACTTATTCTCACATTATCTTTTTCTGTAACCAAATGACCACTGTAGCAAAGACGGGAATCACGTAAGTTTAAATTCGTTCTTTTAGCTTCCGGTTTAAGTTGTTCATGCGCATGAAGTGTTATTCCCAACTAAATCAATGGCGCCGAACAACTTTCTAATTGACGTTTTTTCCATATTTCCGATTGTTTTCGAGATAGAATCTTTAAGCTCCATATTTCGCCGCTAGGGGTGCAGGAGGGTGTCTTACTATATGGCGGATATTCACTTTCTTATGTGTAGACCAGTGGCGGCTTTTTGCACAGGTGCTAGAGGTGCTCGCCTCGTGCTTTGAGACCCTGGGGGCCTCAAGACTTATTCAATATACATCACAATGCAAAGCCGACAGCGAATTTATGACATTGAATTGGGGAAGGGGTCTCAAAGCATTTTTGCGCCTGTGGCCTCAGATTGTGAAAATCCGCCACTGGTGTAGACACCACTTTTATAACTGTTGCCTGATCCGTTCATAGTTTAAATAGCTGCATACGCTCTCTACCGTATATATGTAGAATGGAAGCCTAGCTCCCATGTTAGATGAAGTATGCAGTTTGGTAGGCAGATGAGAACACAGTTGTGCTATTTTAAACATTTAATTATGATGAGACAAACATGTAGACGGCACGAAGCATTTAAGCTGAAAGATAAAGTGAAAGAATTAAGTGGGCGGGTGCTGACCTTTACATCATATTAAGTCAATTAATCATCACGGCAGTTCCGGGCGACATGCTCCATCGCGCAATCGAACAAAGTCTGTTCCAAGCAGGGTTGTTAGATCAAAATAGCAAAATAAGGCCAATCTTAAAAATAAGGGCAAAAACGGCCAAATTTGACTGAAAACCTCATTTGCTATTAGAAAACGAATCCCACTTGTTAGGCATATGTTCAATGCTCTATCATTAAACTAAAATTTAAGAGAAAGAAATTTCAAACATCCTTGTTCTATTCAGGAGCTATTTCGTTTGACAGCTATATCATTTGAAATGTGTAATATCAAAAATTTATTAAAAACGTTTGAATATATAATTAAAAATTATTCTAAAAGTCATTAACGAAAATAAAGCCCAAAAAAAGGCCAAAAATGAATTTAAGGCCAACTGAAACTTCCTAAGGCCAAAGCTTTGAAAAAAGGCCAAATTTCCATAATCTGGCCTTAAAAGGGCCAATATGGCAACCCTGGATCCAAGCAAGAGCGGGATCAGTCAAGTGACGTGTCGTCAGCTGGTAGAGAGTTCAGTTTAGAAAGTGGACGGAGCGTCTCCTGGCGGTGCGTGGGCAGAGATCCTACATATATTTGTATAGAAGAATAAATGAAGTGAAAATGCGTCCAACATTTACATTAAAAAATAACTTTTCTGTTTCGCAGTCATATGACCATGGCTACAAACTGCAAATGTTCTCCTTTCTTAAATTAAAATCCACTTTTAAAAAGAAACATGCTCAGGCGTTGAATTCATGCCGCCAAAGCTTACAAGATTATTTACTTAGAAATGTGGCTACAGATTTATGAATTTCTGGAATGAGAAGTTTTTTTATGTTTCTGATTTATAAATTCAATTCGGAGTACATGATTAGCCTGTATTTCGAATATTTAATTTTCTAATGACTTTATTGAACTGAAAGCAAAGTTAGAAAGATGCTTGTGACGATTTCAGTTATTTTAGTGATAGAGAACTAACTCGTAAAATTAATAAATAGGGCGGGTTTCAGTATTAGGTGACCGTGGGCAACAGTCTATGGGCGACACAAGAATGGGACGCTTGTCTATCAGGCATCGATACATTATTTCGAGCATTCTTGATTGTTTAAGAAATTATTTTCTATTAATAAATATTAAATTGCATTACGTTTTAAGCTTTAACTGTTAATGCATTATTAATTACTAGAAAAATAACCCGTCATGGTAGGTCGGGTGCAAATTGCCTCTTCATTCGATAGATTTCCCGTCAAATTTGACGTGTTTAAATAAATATATATGCGAGAGAAATGTTTAACATTGATTGAAAACAAATAAAATAAACATATGTTTTACGACAGGAAATATATATTTTTTATTTACATATTTCTTTATTCCAAAAACCTCTTGGTTTAAAAAAAATTTAGAAAATCTATTAGATATAATCTAGATAGATAGAAAATCTAGTTTCAAAACAAAGCACTTCTCTGCTTGTCAAACGTTGCCAAAAAAATATTATCAAATTATATCACCGCGATTGCAATAAGTAATGAGATGCATCGTGGCGTCTAAACTATATCACGCGCATGATATACCACTGACGTAATTTACTACTTTCTATTGACAAACGGAAATTAATTTGACATATATGATTAATATAATTTAAAATTTCTCGGGAACTATTGATCATAGCGAGATAAATTTTATATCAATCGATAGGAAATTTTATTTCACTATTTTAGAGCTATTAAATCTGAAATTAGAACGACAATTACTCTTCTAAATTTAAAATGACTGAAATTTAAGTTCTCTAGCAATGAAATAATGCTGTTTAACGCCTTGCAGTGCTATGGCGCGAGTTTTATTGTTGGTGACGTCAGAGTGTTTCCGAGAGATCTGGGCTATTATATTAGTAATGCCAATGAATTATTAATGTCTAAAATACCAGTTAATGAAAAATATCGAAAAATTTTTTCCTGTAAAATTTAAATACTGTTTTGTTAATTATAATTTTTTAAAAAATCAGATTTGTTCATATTTGGCTAAGCATGTGAATTCGTGAGCACAGGCTGATAAGGGGCGCATTTTTCTTTGTACTTCAGCCCTGATGATAAACAGTGAGTAAAAGCTAAATGTTTATTAAAATATTTATTATTAGATCATCATATCTCAGTTATTATTACTATCTTTTCAAGAGAAAGAAGTTTTAAAAAATACTCACTTTCCTGAACATGGCTGAGTATTACAGGACCATATTCCTGTTTCTCCTGGTTTGTTAATGGAAGCGCAAAATCCATCATCCACTACCGTATTGCCTGTTTGACACACCACAGTGATATTCTTAAACCCTGAAAGGCAGACAAAATTTAATGATCAAAAACTCGAACACT
Organism: Araneus ventricosus; assembly: GCA_013235015.1. NCBI lineage: Eukaryota > Metazoa > Arthropoda > Arachnida > Araneae > Araneidae > Araneus > Araneus ventricosus. The sequence goes on from BGPR01003668.1 coordinate 49,119, forward strand.
TTTCAAAGCAGACTTCTTAATTATGTTAAAATAAACCCTTTAATCCGTCATATTTAGTTTATAACTGTACGAATCCCTAAATCTCGCCGAGCAGTTAAGATTCGAGGCTAAAGGTCAGCTAAAGGTGATTTATCAGCTTAATAGAATACAAAAAAAGAAAAATAAATAAAAATACAGAAGAAACAGAAGAAGTAAACAATACCGATAACAATACACCTTTTTGCGCGCCCAGCGCAGCAGCATCCAGTGATTGCCCCAACAATACTGTCCAACAATTAACCAACAATTAGCAACACTATAGAACTAAACAACAATAAAACCGTGCTCTAATATTTAAAACAATTAAAACACATAAAAGAAAACAATCAGAAAATAAAAGAAAATACAATTAAAATGGAAGAGAACTCGAATGGCGAACTTTTTCGAACACCACTCGCCACCGGAGTTCTAATATGAATAAATTTTCTGTCAAGGGTACGACTACAAAGTCAAAAATTATACTCCCTGTGGCCTGAAATTATCCATTAACTGAAATATAGGAAATAAACCAGCTTATCAGCTTATGTATTCTCAATCATGAAAGACAGGCCCATCTCAAAGGAAAAGTTTAGACCTTGGCAAACTTGCTTATAAAAATAAAAATAAAGCCGTGAAGCAATAAAGGTTATCGTAAATATTTTAAAATAATTTATAAATATGTTACCGTTAAAGCGTATAATTCAGTTATTTCATGGAATAACTAGATATTCAACTAAGTAATTCATGAAATACCTAGTAATTCTATGAAATAACGGATTCCACGCTTTAACTATATCATATATATTGAAATATTAAACTTAACCCTTTCGCTACCAGGGTCTCCTGAGAAAAACTTCCACCACAGCCCAAGATGTTTTGGGATTATATTGGAATAGATTTTACGTCTGTCACATATATGTGACGTTGGTAGCGAAAGGGTTAAGCAGTGATTTTTTAATCATTTGAATCCAACGTACGTAAATCATTGTTTAGGCAAATGTTAACGATGAACAAATACTAATTTATTAATCACATAATTTATTCCAAGGTTTAACTGAATGCCCTTTATTCCTGAAATTTCTAGGATAATAAATCCCTCCAATGTCCAGCCACAGAGAACAGGGAAATTCCTACAATGAGTCCTCCCCCTAAAATAACCTCCACGCATTTTGAATAATTTTACATAAACAATCAATAACATGCATCAAAGTTTCATAACTAAAATAAATAAATACAAATATAGAATCTTTTGCAGCTCGGAAGTTTCACTATTTTAATTAATTGATACAACGATGTTTAATTTTTTGCAATAATAAATTTCCGCATTCTCACTCCAATGGACTTATTTTTTTCAAGGGATACTTGAAACATAATATTTATAGTTCAACGCGAGATACAACAAATTGAGAGCATCAACTCAAACAGAAGGCGCTTATATGCGATTGAACGTGTTTAATACAGTTTGCAATTTCATCGGTCTGTTTTAAAAGCAGTGTCTGGACTATACCGATTAATAATGTGAACTCCGATAATTGAGAAAATACACATTTGTAAGAATTAATTTGAAAATGAAGAAAAATGTTTGCTTTTAATTGTTTATTTAATATTTAATTCGTTATTAATAATATTATTATAATGAACTAATAATAGTTATTTTATAGTTATTAATAATAATTTGAAGTTTGTATGCATTTTTGAGATACTCTGTATATGTGGTATTTACAGAATGAGGCAATTTTTAAGAAAGTTAACTACAAAAATCTTCTGCAGTATTGGGCTGTTTAATACAATCAGAGTCTAAGGGATTAGTGTGCTAATATAATTTTTTAAAAAATAAAAATTCTAGTTTTAATTTTAAAAAAATTAAAAAACTTTCGAAAATCAGAAGTTGCAGTAAATAGCGACTACCAACCAATATATTTTTAAGATTTTCCCTCATAACATTTTATGGAGAAAGACAGAAACTAGAAATTTACTTACCTCCACCGCAGGGAGCGCTGCATTCGGACATTTCCACTACCCAACCGTACGCGAGACGAGCTACATTGTTTTTCCATTGCTTTTTGTTACTGTACATTTTATTTGGATTCTGCATCCCGTACGCCGTGTACCATTTCTTGTACGCAACCAGCTGTCCCTTGCCTACGTTGTTCATCACGTGGTTGATACCAGAAGTATCGCGCTTTCTGATACGACTCAAGTATCTGCGGATGTCGTACATTTGCGTGGATTCTGTGGAAGAAAAAATTAGGAAATTGAAAAAAATTATTAAATACAGAGGGAAATGCATAATACTTTTGACCAGTACGTTTTATTACTAATTTTTCATTTAAAAACTGCATTAGGTTTAGCTGTTATGCTGAACTCAAAATTTCGGGAAGTAGGGTTCCAGTTTCAAAACCCGATTCTACCGAAGATCCGTTGCTATGTGGGCCTGTTCCCATGGTCAGCGTTTCGTCGTTCTATGTCCGTGGTTGGGGATTTATTGCCGGTCGCACCGTTCCCACGATGCATACACAATCCACAACAGTCCGTAGGAACTGTACTGAGATCTCCGTCCGTCGACTGGCTTCCTTTGATGTCCGAGAATTTACCGGTATTTCTCATTAATGTTCGAACCACCCCACGAACCTTCGAGCAACAACGATTCCTTGCGGTCCCAAGCCGAGAGATAAGGCGTTTTTCGAGCATGGATCGCCGAAACACTGATCATTAGAACAGGGCTTAAAGTACGTTAAATCTGATGTAGAAGGTCAATTTTTCCCCCATTAGTTTGGAGAGGCGAGTCTCGGCTCAGACGCCATCCTCGTTATCTGACCCTAGTTCAACATTACGAGGTCTGTTCGAAAAATATATCATGATGATGTGAAATGGGGCTAATATAATCAAATTGAATTAACGACCTTCAGCTCCATGTTTTTTGATTGATAGATTATTAATTTTTTTGACAAAACTCTAAATCAAAAGTTAGAATTAAAGTAGCCCTCCAGAGTTGCATAGTGGAGGAAAGTATGATTGAGAATATGAATCGGAGGAAGAAGTTTATGGGTTCTATCCTATGGCCATGCTTTTAATCAGCATTATTTAGAAACTGATAGAACGATATACCCTTTGGAAATGAATAGTTCGCTACGGTACGTCTGGCAGCTGGAAGTTTTGCTGGAAGCGAAACACAAATGTGGGCCAGTTTCTTCCGAAAGTTCTCTAAGAAGACAATATCCTCATACATTGGAGTTAAATTAAACTTCTTAACTCGAAGTCGCTTTGACCAACAGAAGACAACACATTTTCACTTAATCCTTAGTCCTTGACTCACGAACTTGGCTAGGTATGCTAGACCAAGTGGAATTAGAGCCAGAATTGAGTTAAAAATGACATCAGAAATATGTTCCGTGATTCTCAGATCATAAATTTCTTTTAAGTGTTTTATAGAGTTACTAGAACGGCTTTGGACTGAAAACTGATACCACTCAAGGTTTATTTCTTCAAGACTCAAATACGAAACGAATCAAAACACAAAAAATCAATATCTGGGAAGAACGAAGTAAAAGTTCGTTTTATCTTCCTTCGTGTTCTAATGAAATTATTAACGTTTATACAATAAGGATTGTAAAACATTTTTAAAACGAGCTTTTCATGCAGATGCCAGATGTATGAAGGTTTGATATTATACAGTTTTTTTTTTATTTTGAGGTTGTGTACTTTCTGAAAGGTGTGTGAAGTACAAATTAAGGCAAGCAAAGTTTTTAACGTAGGACTACGTTCCTCTCATTGGGGTCTCAGGAAGGAAATTGATTCACACGCCAAAACGCCACAAAATTTGGTATGGGAAATCCTCTATATATCGGTAGCTACATATGTTAAAAACATAACTAATGTCTTATTTTAGAGACAAAGGGTAGCAAAAGAAATTACAAAAAAAAAACTTACTTAAACATAGAAACTTACGAGAAACAAAAGAGTCAAGCGAGTAAAGTAGTCCTACGCCTTTAACATCAGCGGCTGTTTGAAAAGCCAACCCCCCGTCCTCCCCCCCCCCCCCCATTCTGGACTTGTAAGAAGACCCACGAAAGTTATGGGAGCATTGGGATCGAGTAATTACAAAGAGTATAAAATGGAAAAAAAAAATTGCTTAAGGAAGATAGACTTTCTTGCGTTTCTATATTTCACTGATATTATCGCTAAGGCTTCAATTTTAAAGCGCGCATTACTTGACCAAAGATTTCCACTCCCTTCAAAAATAAATAAGACCCAATTCCAATTCTTTCCAATCCAGAATAGCAAGGAAGAGAACAGAATTATCCGTTGACAGTAAGTCTCGCTTAGGCGTACAATTTTTACGTACGGACGTACAACACTGGCGAATCCAGGGGGGGTATCGGGCTGCAGCCCCCCCAGAGCTAAGTCAGAAATATTGATTTTATTTAAAGTCACTATTACTGTTTGTTCTTAATTTCTCTTTTTTAAAAAATAATAGAAACGTGACAATATTGCTCTCTGGCTTGACAGGTTCGAAAATTTTCCTACTTTTCTAGTCATTCCACTTGTACTTGTAGCGTTGACGCGGTCGAAAACATTTTTTGGCTAGTTATTTCATTGTATTTTTTATTAAATTATCGAAAGTATTGTATTGTTTTTTCACGATTCTTATTGCCAGACGAGTAAAGTCTATAAAGTTAAAGTGTTTTGGTTTACATAAGCCATGAAGTTTGCCATTCGCCATGGCGATACAAAATTTTTATGACCTCAGCCCCCCACCCCGACCCGAATCCTGGATTCGCCACTGACGTATAATACCCTGTTTAAGAAAAGAAAACATCCAGTAAACGAAAGTTCAACACAAAAATTATTATACTCACCAGTATTAAGAGGAATGCCTTCATCGGTGAATTGCTATAAAATTAAAAAAAGATATTATTAATCAGTAAAAAGTAAAATTTTATTTAAGATAACATACTACATGAAAAGAAAGTGTTACTTATTTCCATCATTAACGGCTTTTAGAGTTTTCAATGTATTACCCTAATAACAATTAAGATCTAAAATTTTACCAGTCAGTTGGAGGTTATGTTAGCTTAGTGGTAAGGTCTTATCTTCGATCCCGCAGGCTTCTGAGTTTAAAAATCGATGCTTGACCACGGAATAAAAGGTCCATAAAAACTTTGTGGCATATTCTGGGAAGAGAGCGCTTAAGCGAGGGGTGGTGGTGGCTGATCCTTTCTTTCAAGCAGCATAGTTTCTAAATTTGTACATATAGTAACTGCAAATAATATCTGCTTACGGTGCCTAATAAAACATTTGGGTAATGAACAGCCTGTTTAGTTTTGAAGCTCCCGTAGGTATTCAAGAGTGAACCGACAAAAATATAAAAAGACTGGAGAAGACTTATTAGGCTTTAATACAATGCTAATTTGGAGCAATGGTGTAGTGAGGATAAATCTCGACCGATATTTCATTTTTGCTTTACCCCTCCCCCGTCCCATTCGTCTTCTGACTCCAAATAACTCTAAAATATTGTCTTTGCAGTGAACGAGGTAACCCAGAAACATAAAAAACTAGATAATGAAACTTGGTATGTGGTCTTAATACTAAAATAGTAGATCTGTGTCAAATCTTGGACCCAACAGACCAAAGAGAATTAGTTTAACACTCTGACTCCTAAGCCGTCCGTAACCGGCCATGCAACTTCTATACTAGTGGGGCGGATTTCGGCCGGTTGCTGTTCCGAAAGGGGGGAGAGAAGGCAGTTGAGCGAGTGGTCTTTAAAAGGACCTATAAGGGAGAAATAAGAGATGAAAGGCCTGCCATTCATATTTCCCACCACCCGTAGTGAGGAGAAAAGGGGGAACGGGGCGGACGAATCCATTCCACAGATTAATTAGTAAGCAAGCTTCCATACACAACTGTACTCAGATTTTGAGAACTATTTCTAGTCAGAGGGTTAAAATGCATGTTTGGTCTTCTTCACTGTAATGTGAAGCTAAACCAGAACTTGCCATATTGTGGAAGTATACGAGAAAGTCTAGGGAAGACACCACCGCTTGTTTATTTATTTATTTGCGGCCCATATAAACTTAGACATTATTTGGGCCTTGCTAACATTTGAAAGTGCCATGCTGTAATGAATTCTCCAGATATAGTTTGTAATATTTTCTGTTTGGCACTTCACATACGGATGATGAAGTGCCGTAGCCATTAACGGGACATCCCTCCATCTACTGAAATGCATAAAGAACCTGCAGATGCGTGTAATAATAGCACATTGAATTTCGTTCTTTTAATTAATGATATGACGTCAAGTATAAGTTGCTCTGACGCCATCTAGAAAGGGTCTTACCAGACACCTGCCGTTCAGGCAGTAAGCTTTTGAGCGGTGATCCGGGCTGCAGTCCGTCCCGAATGGAAATTTGCCGTCCTCATAGACGTCCATCTGGTAGTGCGTGTCTTGCCAGACGCGGTCCTGGCAGGCCACGATGCAGGCTGAATGCGGGTTACCTATCATAAGAATATTAATGCCCCTTAATTGTTTTCGATTTTCAGAACGTTTTCTTATGGCACGTAAAGATTTTCTAAGCAGAAAAATTCAACTCAATAAATAAATAAAATAAAGATAAGCTTAACTTAACAGTACTTTCAAGGCAATATAATCTGTTTTCGAGAGATTTAATGATTTTTTAAACTGAGACAAATGTTGTTGTTAATTTATTTCGATAGATGTAGGTCTGCTTTTCATCTTTTATCACTAGACAAGTACGCAATGCGCAGTTTCATTCATATTAAACTGTATCACTGCTTTGAGATATGATTTATTTTCTTTACGTAAAACTTTATTACACTGACATACAAAAGTTAAATTCCATTAAAATTCAGAAAGCTGTCGGCATTTCAGTGAGGTGAATTTCAATTTATCTTTAAGAGAAGCTAAATGATAAGGGTTCTTGCGCAAATTGATATTTTTTAAATTTGAATCTTCGAACAGTAACATTGAATTTTAGTAAAATTGAATAACCTGAATACCATGAACACTTATAACTTAAATACATTATTTAAATTGCATTTTCTCGAATACCATTCGAAGATTAAAGTTTAAAATATCAGTTTGTGCAAGAACCCTCGTCATTTAGCTTCTCTTAAAGATACATTGAAATTCACCTCACTGAAATGCCGACAGCTTTCTGAATTTTAATGGAATTCAACTGGAATTTTTTTAAAGTTGCTCTATATATCTGGCTTTGAAGTTATGAAAGAAAAACTCCGCTGCGTCTCGCACATGCGCAGTAAAAAATTATTCAGGACAAACACTCATATTTCCTTCAATATTCAACGTATTTACTTCAAAATTTAATACAATACTTCTGTAACATATTGTCAAGTGTTCTGCAAATTTTGAATAATTTGAATGAAAACTCTGCATGTGATAAGCAAAACACATGTGGAAAAATTTGGGATTTTTTAAAGAAACATTTATATCTTTCCGAATATTTGTGCTATGCTTGCGAAAATGCATGTAAATGGTATGCACATTAAACCATAATCATTGATAAAAGTTACATCTCGTTATCAGCTTTCTGTCAAACAGGATGGGTGAAACTCCATTTTCGCCTTCATCCCTTTCTGGTGGTCTCCCTAATTGCCCTCTTGACCGAATCTTCACTGTAATATGTATATGATACTCTACTGAATGTCACACGATTCTACAGAACTGATTTCAAAACATAGTTTTCGTATTAATTGCAAATGTTTCTTAACTTTTGTAACATCTTCGCCTTTACTTTTGCTTCACTCAATTTTGAAAGGAAAATATCGAAAATCACTTGCATTACAGCTTACTGTCCATTTTTTTAAAATTGCGTAGTTAATAATGCATAGAAGTGACTAGATTAACGTACATTATAGTGTATTTCTAATATAAAGAGGCTGTATAAATAATGTGCCCCTTTGAATTTAACTCACGTCATGTTTCTTCATCATGCGTAACATTATAAGTGAAACTCTCGCATCTAAATTTCGATTTAAATCGAGTATTTTAAATTAAGAGATTCGGGATTCCCTTATTGATTATATACCATAGTCTTTCCTGAAATCTTGTCGAGCTTTCTACGTATAAAAAATGTGATACATTATAAAGCAGTACATTGTATCCATATTTGCAAAAGATGCTTAAAAACATTAAATAACTGCTTACAGTGATAATGTACAAATACTAAACTGGATAATGTGAACTTTGTAACATCTATTTCTAATACAAATTTGAAAGAATTCTAACGTCTTTTAATTAACGGCAATTAAGTAAAGAAAGAAAAACAATATGATCTTAAAAAATTAGAAAATAGCATTATTTTATTTTTTAAAGGTTTTTCAAGTTAATCTTTTGAACATTTAACATTTAGAATGATTTCCTATGCTTCTATAATTACTTCCCTTAAATAATGTTCTTTTTTAACACTATGCAGATTTTATTGCCTCATTTAGCTTACAACATTTTGGCGCCATTTTTGTTACTTTTTAATGACTCGATGTTCTCTATGCGAACGTAAAATGTTTGAATTTTTTTTTTATAGCTAATTATTTTAGGTGGCAAGATCTTCAAGATAATCTACATTTTCGTTATGCAAACCTTAATTTGAGTGCACAACGGGGCATATTTTGCCTCTTTTAATGTCTCTAAAAAATGCTGCATTTAACACACATATATACGCGTGTATAGGTTTCTTTTGAACCTGAACCATCGCCATTACGTCTTGCTTATTTGCGTCTGTGAAAATCGGTACTAAAATCACTCGCCTTCTAATATTTGATTGGCCATTTGTACCTGGTTCTCAGTCAGTGATAACTCGCTTACTTTACCACCAGCCAAACTGGAAAACACTTTTAATATGAAGAATAACGTTAACAACGCTTGACTCTACTTAGCTGCGCTGTTGGGTTCAATCGCATGGTGCTTATCAAACTGCCTTGGGTGAAGACAAAGTTTCCGTTTATAAACATGGGCTCGGCTCACTTTAATTCTGAACCCTCCATATATCAGTCTTGGTCAAAATTTCTATTTAACATACATACATAAGGCTGTATAGGTTTCTTTTGAACCTGAACCATCGCCATTGCGTCTTGCTTATTTCGAGGAATGTGTGTGAAAAGTCGAAAGTAAAATCACTCGCCTTCTAATATTTGATTACTTGGTTCTCAGTGAGCGATAACTCGCTTAGTTAATCACCAGCCAAACTGGAAAACACTCTTAATATGAAGAATAATTTTCTGCTAATTTATTTATATCAATTTAATATAAACGTCGTTAGAAACTCTTGACTCTAGTTAGCTGCACTGTTGACTTCATTCGCACGTGCTTAGCAAGTTGCTTTGCTAAGTGGCTTGGGTGAAGACACAGGAACGGCGCTAGAGTTTGCCCCGATGGGGGGACGATTTGCCCGACAGGGGGGGGGCACGGTCTCCCCGACAGGAAGGCACGACCTGCTGTATGGGGGCGAATGTGATGAAATTGATCTCAAATTTTCGCCAGATTATTATTTATCAACTATAGTTGAATACCCCGTAGAAAAGTTTTCCTCGACAGGGGGCACAACATCCCAGACGGGGGGGCCGGTCCCCCCGGTCCTCCCTCCGGCGCCACCTCTGTGAAGACAAAGTTTCCGTTTGTAGACTTAGAAACTTTGACCAAGTTTGATATATGGAAGATTCAGAATTGAAGTGAGCCGAGCCCATGTTTTGCCCATTTTCCACTAACATTGCTATGGTATAAAATAAATTCTATATTTTCTATGTAATAATGATTGAAGTCCGAAGTTCAATTTGTACCGACCAGGTAGTTACAGAAATTAGGAGTCCACTGTTATTTTAAACGCAACTAATCAACTTTGTGATCTGTTTTTTCAAAAAATGAATCTCATGGACTTGACTCACTTTAACTCAAATCCTCTATATCCCTCAATGTATCAAACGCCAATATTTTTATTTTACAGTGGTAGTTAAGATCCAACGGATCAAATGACACCGAAATCATCCACTAAAAATGATGTGAGAAATCATCCACTAAAAAAGAGTGGTGCCAGAAAAAACACGTAGGATTTTTTTGGGTAATTTAATTTGTCGCATTATGATGATACTTTTTGTTCCACAAAATGATTACTGAGCTTTACAAGGAAATATTTTTAAAGTAGAGAAGATAAATTATACAGGGTGTCCACACTTATCGTGATCCAATAGCTAATTTCTGAACCGTTAGAGATAGACATATAATTCCAGTTGGAAAAATGCGTTAAATGACGGGAAGAATTATATTTATTATATTTTATGTCTTTTGAGTCAATAAATATATTTCTGAAAAAGTTACGAATTCTAATTTTTTATACAGCCCCCGGTCTTATCAGTCATATTTAGTAAAATATTTTGACACTCTAACACTTTAAACAAAAAAAAGTCCCACTCGTCTGCGACCAAAACTGACCGAGTTATGGAGCTTTGAATATCGCTGACTTAGAACACTTTACACCATTTCAATAGCCGCCTCGAAGACGATTCACCCATCAATGCGTAACGCTTTCTCGACCAGGCCGCTGATAGATTTAAAATTATGAAATTCAAAGCTCCATTATTCGGTCAGTTTTAGTCGCAGAAGAGTTGAACTTTTTTTGTTTAAAATGTTAGTATGTGAAGAATATTTTACTAAATATGACTTATAGGACCTGGGGACCGTATAAAAAATTAGAATTCGTAACTTTTTCAGAAATATATTTTTTGACACAAAAAACATAAAATATAATTCTTCCCTTTATTTAAAGCATTTTTCCAATTGGAATTATGTATCTATCTCTAACGGTTTAGAAATTAACTATTGGATCACGATAAGTGTGGACACCCTGTATTATAAAACGGGCATTTTTTTTCAGTGAAGCTAAGATTTAACATGTTATGCTTCCCGAAGAATCATTTCTTTAAAGTAGACAATAGTGACCTATTTAAACAAACTGCTTGAAATGATTTACACTATTATGTTTGGGAAAATAATGCTATAAGCTCATAAAAATTTGCCAATTTTGTCCCGAAATATTTACCTGGTTGAGGTGGCAGCTGTCGCCCTTTACCACTTAAAACCGTGGGATATTTCACTCTGTACCTCTGACAAACTTCATTTGCATATTGATCCACAGATTTGATCGAGCCACACGTCTATATAACAATAAAAGTGACATTTAGTGCTTGAAATGAAACTACGTAAGGAAGAAATTGAATTTTAGAACATTTACTTACATTTGCTGATGAAGGAGCGTCGCAGAGCTGGAATGTATCTCTTTGTCCAAGACAACCAGAACTATTCAAAATAGAATATATGTTTGAAGTTTCATTCATTTCTATGTGCCATAAATAATGTTTTAAAATAAATTGCTGATTACTTTTATAGTGAATTTCACAAATGTGTAATAATTCATACCATATGAAAATTTGCTTTAAAAGAAGACGAACAAAAAGCTGCGCCCACTAATAACATTCCGTTTTTGTTATTTTTGGAAAGATTCTAGAAGATTTTTATTTCTTGAATGTGTGTTTGAGTATTTAGGCTTATTGAGTATGTTGGAATTGTCATGAAATATTTGATATCGTGCTAGAATTTCTCTTTTGTAACTTGAAAAAGGCTTTTTACTTTATTGTTTTCCAGTTGAATTAGTTTTAAAAATCGACCAAACTATATTAGCGAAAATGGTTTCTAGATTCAACTTTTGTTTTAAGACTAAAATGTATTAAATATTTTTAAATTATCAAAAACAAATTGCCAGGCGTATTCAATATATTTTCCCACTTAAGCTAGTTTGTTGCAGTTCCATAATAAAAGAATTATTAGAACGTACTTATGACACTGTATAATTTTAAACCAGAAAAGCAATATTCAGTTACTGTTCTTTTCTATAAAATTGAAGTCTATAATTTTCCATACATATGCATTACACAGAATTGCTTACTAATCCACTTACACAGAATTGCATTCACGAGATACGAGGTGGAATCCTTTTCCTTTGACCATGCAAGATGGCCGGCACTGACTGACCTTGTGCCACGGACCCCAGCTGTTTTCGGAGATAGGAGATTGAGGTGCGGGAGACAAGGCAGAGGCTCCAGATAAAGCTATTAAAGATAAAATTAAGCATTCTAAAATTTAAATGCAATGAAGAATATATCGTGGACGCGCTTCTTAACTTCTTTCACTTAAAGAGGAGTCAGAACCCTTATACCGACAATGTTAAATTGGCCATTTCGATGTAACTTTTCTCAAAATTTGTTATCGATGCATGTTTGAAATTTTTTATACAAGTAAAGTACACCTTTTTCATTATACTAAAATGAAGGTTTTTTTTTAAAAAACTCAAACATTTATTTTTTACAAATTTTTTTGTGTCAAAATAGGGTAAAATTTCACGATGTCTAATTAAATATTTTGTAAATTTATAAAAAATTTAAAATTAACCAAAAGCTCATTTTAGTATAAGAAGAAAGAAGAAAAGAAAGTTTACAACTAAAGAAAGGTGTTCTTTACATGTATAAAAAATTTCAAATATGCATCTGTAACAGATTTTGAGAAAAGGTACATCGAAATGGCCAATTGAACATTGTCGCTTTTGTCAGAAAAAAATTTATAAAAAAATAAATTTTTTAGTTTAAAAAAAACTCATTTCATTATAATGAGAAAGGTGTTCTTTACTTGTATATAAAATTTCAAACATGCATCGATAACAAATTTTTAGAAAAGTTGCATCGAAATGGCCAATTTAACATTGTTGGTATGAGTTCCGACTCCCTCTAAGACCCTTCCGAAAATTTTTTTTAACACCCAGAAATTGTACAATAAAATTTGATTAAAATTTTTATACAGCAAAGTTTAATTAATTGACCGAAGTTGGGAGGATTTTTTAAAAAAAGTTTTCGCTTACATAAATTCAAAATGCTGAAATTCGCTTCTAAAGTCTTCCGGACCCAGAATTGTTCTACGCAACCACATTTGGGGCCGAAACACACAGTTCAAGAAACCCTGCCTTATAAAGATGCATTGAAATCGCCACACGATTCACTGCCATACGGAGACCAGAAGACTGCGCGCTCGAGATTTGATCTCACTAAAATGCATCGTACGTGTGGGTCTGGTATAAATCAATTCTATTTGAATATCAACTGTGAAGTTTGAAGTGTGAAATAGGACTCCTATGTCATCCCTTCATTTGACCACGGCTCAGAACCGTCAAATCTGTCCGTAATAAATATTGAGGAGCTTCACAGCTGGGGGTTAATCCAACAAATAAATCAGTCAAATCAGAATCTGGTCTGTTTTTCTTAGGTGAGTAATAAGTTTCTGGAATTCTTCCATTATCAAAGAGATGTAAGCACTTCTTTCAACAGTTACATTTATTGACGCAGTTTATTAGTCCCATTTCAGCCGAAACTCCTTCAGCATAGCTTTTTTGCCGCAAAGATAAGCATTTTTTCTTCAGTAAGTTGAAGGCACAGTAAGATTTGTCAGTAGCTTACGATGTACACACAGGGTGTGTCAAAAGTTCGTTTACAAACTTTAATGGTAGGTCAGTCATGCAGAAACAAGTAATTTTTTACAATGGAACATGAGGTCGCAAACGCAAAGGGCGACCCCTACTGGGGGTTCTCTTTATCAGCGAATTAAGTGGGAAAAGAAGGGGGCACGACTTTAACAGTAATACAGTTGCATGATTAACAACTTACTATGCGTGCAGGTCCTTTAAACATTTACTTTAGGTGCTTCAGAGATTTGTTGCTGATACTAAATCCTAATCGCCGTTGCATCGGTCATGCTATGTCCGACTTGTAAAGTTATTACACATGCGGCTGTGTTATTCTAAATTTGCATTCAATTAAGCATGTGTTGTACACTTTATATATGGCGTATCTTTTTCTTTAACTTAATTTACTGATAAAGGGTCCTTTTACATTTGCGGCCCCAGGTTCTTTAATAAAAATGACTTACTTCTGTACGCCTGACTTACCATTAAAGTTATTAAACGACCTTTTAGGAACCTCTATATCGAGTATTCTTGTAATTGACATCAAGCGTCACGAAATTATTTTGACTATGATTTCTTTTACTAACGAGTTATAATGTGGTATAAGATGTTCATCTTTAAAGAGTAGAGGGAATGCGGGGACATTGATACACTTTTTTTTGGAAAGCTAAAAAATGATTTTACCAACGGTAATGATTTGAACTAATACACTACATTAATACATTTGTTAATCTAATATAGGATTTCAGCCGAGTTTTGGTCATAAATGACATAATAAAATACTTATTACACTTTTTCCTAAAAATGGTATTAATCTGCCCCATACTAGGGGTACATTGATATACACAGAAATATCGAAAATAATGATGATTAATAGGTGTGGGATCAAAGCAAAATTTGTGTTATCAATAAAATTTGAATTCCAAATCCATATTTAAAAGTTAAACAAAGTAACAAACTTTTATTTGAATCAAAATTCAACATTTTTAATGAGACTGGAAAAATGAAACAATAATGCCTCAGAAAATAATCTATCTATCTCTACAAATAATAAAGGAGAATGTGTGTGTGTGGGTAAAAATACTTTGGAGGGAGGGAATGTGTGCTTCGAAGCAGTTTTTGGAAATTTTAATTAATTAAAAATTAAGAGAAATTTTCGCTTTCTTCCTTGACGACTTACGAGAATAATATAGCACAAAAATAATTTTCACACCATCTGAAAATGCAAAAAAATTATCTTTTCGATGATATTAATTAAGTTTCCGTGCAATTTTTTCCTCCAATTTTAATAAATTCGTAAAAAATATTTTAAACTTAATTTACAACAATATTTTTCATTTTTGCAATGAAATTCAAACCTTTTTCATTGTTTAAAAAATATTTAATTGCGCATTTCTCTTAGATAGATCATTTTTACGTTTCTTCCACTTTTGAATACGATTTTGCAAAGTAGCTGTGGTTAAGGTGCATTGATACACACAGAAGATGCGTATCAATGTGCCCCGGACTCAATTGTATCAATCTGCCCCAAGGTACTTTTTTACTTAAAACAAGAGTCATTCAAAATCAACTCTAAACAACCTCAGAACTTGATATAGTTCAGAAAAATAAATGTTTTTTCCTATCTTTGGATTAGATTCCCTGGCAGGAAAACGTAACTATTTAAAGAAATCACACAACACCGTATTTAGAGTAAAATTTACTTCGACTAGAAGATTAGCGGTTTGATTCATTTGTAAATTAACTTTTGATTTAAGGGGACATACGACTGTTAAACCTCGAAAATTTTCGATTTATGAAAATATATATATATTATTCCCCTGTCTTTTTTCTGAACAATTTAAAACAATCCGCGTTAAAAAATTCCCATAATTATGAAAGTTATGAAGGAAAATGTATTAGCTGTTCGACGTAAACATTGAATATGGCCATAACTTTAAAGCGCTGTATCTCAAATTGTGTTTTTTTTATATTGTCCGCACGATAGCTCAAGAACTATTGAATATTTTTACATAAAACTTTTACTGAATATGTATTGTGCTATGTTCTATAAATTTAACTACATTTTATGTATATTTCCTCCAAAGCAGTTTTTTGTGGGGGGTAGAAAAGTTGAAATTTTAACAATTTTTAACATTTTTATTTTAAATTGGTATATAAAGTAGAAATTAAATTTAAATGTTAATAAATTGAGATTCAGTTTCTTAAACAGACTGTTTGGATTACTTAGATACCCAAAATATTGTGTTTATACAAATATTTTATCCGTAATCATGGGCGCAAGGCGACTATCTCATTTTCTCCAAAAATTATACCCATATTTATTACTCTCTCAAAAAAAATGCAAACCAATATAAAGGTTTGAAAATGCGTGTACTACAAGAGAAAGAGCAGATATCTTTCTAGAAAAAAAGTTCTTGCTAATTGCATTGTTTCAGAGATATAATGTATAGAATTTGGCAGTTTCCCCCATTTTTAGAGGTTTAAGAGTCGTATGTCCCCTTAACATGGCCGAAAAGTATACCGTGTGCTAAGGGTTAAATTGGAATATATATGAGGAGATGTAAACATCTTGAGCCATTCTAATCATAAAAATTTATTGATTGTATCAATGTTTCGGCGTATCAATCTACCCCAACTCCCCCTATCTATAATAATAATAATTTAACAATAATATGAATATTAATTTTTGCATGATGAATAAATATTTAGTTCAAAAATTAAAAATAGTAATAAAACTTACTCGACGAGCAGCGAACATCATTTGCGCTGTCTGTGCTGTAACCATTGCAGTCAAAAGGCTGGAACAAGAAAAAAAGATGGTTAAATTACCTGAGATGAACTTACAAAAATTTCATAAAGAGAAAAGTGCATTATTTTAAAAATAAAGTATGTACTGTGATATTTTTAAGTTTCGTTTTACTAGCGTGATTGTGGAGAAATCCTTTCAAAATATCTAAAACGATTTTCTGTCAAAATCTCATTAAATCATCTCAATGAATTACAGTCATTGGTATTTAATAACAATTAAATGTTTGAAATTTAGTCTCTTATTTTGCGTAGTAACCAGTGGCGTAACTAGATGGTATGGCTCACCAGTGAATGCTTAGGTTGAGGCTTGGAACCTGAGGTTTCCAGGTTCGAAGACGAATTCTACTAAAGATCCATCATGTATGTTGGACTGATGCACTCTAAATGGGACATCTAGTGTCAAACGACCTCCTGCTGGTTGTAGCGTGAACACGAGCATGACAGCTCAGGTGTTGCTCTCAAAGTCTGTTCACCGTTCAAAATTATGAGGTCCGTCCCAAAATAGCTTTCGTGTTACTTCGAAACGGAACGTTAATGTTACTAAACTAGTACACTAAACTTGTAATTGGCACGCATACTTTCTTCGATGTAGATCCGTCAGTCAAAAAAGGTTCAAGCGCCTTTCAACTTACAATAAATATTGACTGCGATTATTAAATAGTTATCATTACACGTTTTTCGTTCTGTGAAATTGAGTGCATTACTTTCTACGTAAAGCTTTCACACCATATTTTAACATTTAAGTTCGGTAAAAATATATTTAAATACAAAAGTAATTATTTAAATTATTATTATATGAAAGGACCTAATATAATTGTAATGTAGTTCGTATTTGTGTGGATCTACTCAGTGAAAACTGCATCTATAAAAAGTACTAATTTTTTATATTTTTATGTTTAATTTTCTTTTCTTTTTTTCATTTTATTGCTAGAAAGAACTTTACGTGTTTAAATAAGACATTTAATCAAACTAAAGTATTAATAGACCATCGGATTACATAATAAGTCATATAAAACTTGAAAAACCTATTGTTTAGCAACGGATTCGGAAACCCTCTGCGCTTTTGCACATGCGCCGGACGGCGTTATTTTCATAAAAAAAGGGGGAAAGTGAAGAATGGAATGGTGATGTTTATATTTTATTGAGAGTGATCTAACAAAGAATTCTGGAAATGCGCTCATATGACTCATTGCCTGACACCCCTTTCCGGTGTAAAATCGTCCAATTGTGGTAGTCTTGGAATCCGTTGCTGAACAGTAGCAGTTGGAAATAAAGTTGAAGATCAAAATGTGCAGCCAAACGTAGGGAACATTTTGTACAGATGATCTCCTTTCCTTACCTGACATTCCCCTTTTACGCAGTACATGTTTTGGTTGTTGTAACCCCGCCAGCAGGGTGTCCCGTCCGGTATTGTCCATCCTTGGGTCATGTAGCCTCCTCCTCGCTTGTGACACCACACGTAGCACGAATGAGAATCTGAAAAAACACAAAAAATTGTTTTTGGAAAATTATATAAAATATTTAAAATGAGAGGATGCCTTCTTATAATTCAATTTTAGCTTATACAGGTGCACGTAATATATGTACACCAAATATTTTGTCCTTGCAAAGATTCACTAAAATGATTAGATCCAACAGTTTTCAAAGCTATTCACCTGTCATTGTTTCAAGTCCTCTAAAAGCACTGCTTTCGGGCTTTTACTTTAAAAGTAAAATTAGGAACTAATTCATAAAATACTAAATGTAAAACGATTATGAATGTATGTGAAAGTATAGAGCATAAAATTTGCGCAACAGTCTTAGAAATAAATGGATGAATATTATCAAAATATAATCTATATAAATACAAAAACTAAATACTTTTGTATTCTATAGAAATTCAAACTACTGAAGAGATTTTCTTCAAATATTGCTCACAATTGCTATGGAGAATAATGAAGGTTTTACAGAAGGTTTCGTGACAATAAATTAAATAGTTGATTTTTTTATTGATAAAAGATATGAAAAGTTTTCATCCCGAGTGTGGCTGGTATATCAGCTAGACCAACTAATCTTAAGTTTCTAAAACATATGAAAGTGCAAGGACGTAATCCGAGAAAAATATCCACATCAAGTCTATTGCCCAGATAGTGCCAATTTTAAAGGCCAGTAGTTAGATGAGATAAAATCGAGCTCTTCCCTTTCTAAAATAGGCTTCCTATTAGAGGGTGGCCAAGCAACGGAGTTACCAACAAGTGATTCGACCTGTTCTCGAGGATACCTTAAAGTGGGGGTTTATTTTACTATCCAGCTAGTTTTCCAGGAATAACGTTTAATCATGAACATTCAAATTTCCATGGCAGGTAGGAAAAAAGATACAGAAGCTTCCTGAAATGAATATTTTAATTTATATTTTATAGAACAGAAAACGTTCTAACCGCTGAAAATTAAGATTTTAGTAGGTAAATATTCAATATCTGAAGTATCCACGTTATTCTTGTTGTAAAAACTTCAACATATAAGTGTTTATCTTACGGTTAATTTTTTTAAGTGTTTAGTTAAAAATAATTCAGACAGCATTAGTTTTTGAGAACAATCTAAATTGCTAATGATTTTTTACCGTCTTCATGCCTTTTCTAATTATACAGCTTGACTACTTTTTAGTAGAAAACTAAAGATTTCAAAATCAATTTAATATCGAAATATTCATTCATTCAATACCCAGGAGAGCCGGTTCAACCTTAAAGTTTTTAGAGTGGAGGTTGACTCTCTGGGAGGAGGACATTCCAGCAGACAGATATGGTGAAAATGTTGCCAAAATTTACATCAAATATTGAAGGAAAATTTAAACGTTGCCAATCGAAAGAAGAAAAGATAAATTAATAAAGATGTGATGCCTAAAAAAAGTAAAAAATAAATGAAAATAAAATAAAAAAAACACAAAGTAAATGGCAGAAATTACAGATAACAAAAATAAAAGAAGGGATTTCACGCAGAATTAAGCAAAAGAAAGTGGCGCAACATAATTGAAACGAAGACACAGAAATATCGAAATACAGAAGTGGACGGAGAACTCACTTTCTTGACTAGGGAACTGAGTGCCAGTAATCTCCAGAGTGTTATCCCTCGAAGAAGCTTGGCGGCAGGTGTCGCTGATGAACTCATCCAACATCAGTTTCCTCGTAGACAATGAACAGATCTGAGAGAAAAATGAAAACAATTAGAACATTGAATTTACAATTATAAAAATATCATTTTTCATTAATGAATTTTTGTTGGGATTAGTGGTTCAAAGATCCAGTTCATTCGATAATTCATGTTAGAAGCGTTTAGGAAGCAAACAAATATCCTTTATTTTATCCAGCTTGAATTATCGCCAGAAATAAAATTTCAACCGAATCACTTATGAATAATTTTATATTCATGGTACCCTTAAAAAGTAGTTTTAATCTTCAAATTGATTTAGACATTTAACCCGTGTTCATTTCGTAGCCTTGCACTCTTTTTCTGTTACTTGTCTACATTCACGTGAAATGCGCAGTTGATTTCAACATTACATTGGCACGGCACATTTTACGTCCAGAAGCATGTTAGCTGGCTTAAAACAAGCTGATAAAAAGAATTAAAACATAGCAATGATAAACTTTCAGTTTACTGCATTATTTAATTATATACTAACTATTTTGAGGACTTCCTTTGCAGATTTCACAGAAAAATTGCTCAAATAAAAGAAGAAAATAAAATTCAGTAAGATATTTTCTTGGCTTTCAAAAATGGTAGAGAAACACGCAATTAAATATTTGTTTAAACGATGAAAACGGTTTGAAATGCGTTGCAACAATGGAAAGTATTGTTGTAAATTAATGCCAAAAATATTTTTAAAAGATTATTAAAATTCGAAAAAAATGTACGGCAACTTAATTGGTATAATTGAAAAGGTAATGTTTTGCACTTTCAGATGACGTAAAAATGGTTTTTGTGCTGTAATATTTTCGGAAGTTATTGAATGAAAACGCCAAAATTTCGCGTATTTTTTAATTAATAAAAATTCTATTTAAAAATTCCTAAAAAGGCCCCTTGGCACACATTCCCACCCTCCAAAGAATGTTCGTGCCAAATTTCATAGTTCTAGCTCTAGCGGTCTGCCCTGTAGAGGACCAACATACAGGCACACATACACATATATTCTCCTTTATTATATATCCTCCTAATATGCAGATCATTGAATAAGGCGCATTTTTACGTGAAAGAACTTAATACTTTTTTCTGTCGAAATATCTTTGTTTTGGTCATTTTTACAATTGTTCTGACTCACCTGTCAAACTAAGTGCCTTGTCTTTAAAGAGAAGGATAAAGTTCTTTTTATAAATTGCTTTACCATGGAAGAAATTCAATATTTTATAAAATGATTCGTAAAAGAAAGAGAGCTTTGTGGAGACTAATAATTATTTACCATTGCAAATCTCTAGATTATCTGAAAATGGTAGCTTTTTTGAGAATGTAAGAAAGTAGATTCTCGTTCATATATGAAATTTCCCAATTTATTGTTCAACTTTATGAGAAAGCCTCGCAAAATGGACTGCAGCAACCAAAGTCACCAATTTTCAAATATATGTTTTAATAACCTAAATGTAGCTCGATTCCTGTTTAGAAAAGTTTCAAACAGGAACTTCTCTCTTACCCTGGTAGCATCACACGTGAGAACTCTTCTGTCTTTTCCTACGCAAAAACGTCCGCCATTCTGAGGGCTACGATATGAAAAGAGAAAAGTACATACACATTTTAAGAAACAGAAAAACACAAGATAAGCTAAAATTTAAAAGCTAATATCAAAAATTATTTACATTATAAGATAGAAGAAAAATAAATATTTAAAAATAATTGTCTAATTTTTTTTATCTTTAAAATGTATAGTTGTAGACGCTTTGAAATTTTAAAATGGTGGGTATAATTCCTTTTTCTTTTTTGCTCTTCTTCTACTCATGAAACATAACTTTTTCTGCTTTATCAAAAAGAGTAATGTAGAGGGTCGAAATAAACATTTGTTCAAAAAATTCATATTTCAGATTCATAAAATTTATACCCCAAAATAAAGATTCAAATAGTTAGGAATAAAATGATAATATGTTGAAATTAGACAAAACAATAAAAATAATTTTAAAAGGATAAAAGATATTAAGGATAAATCGTTAATTTTTTAATATTTATAATTTTTGACAATAAAAGAGTTATAAATAATAGGAACTACCGAAAGAAGTAATTAAAAATTTATTTTTAAAAATTCGACAATCGCAAGTTTTAGGAATTCTTGAAAATATGTAAGATTATTTAAAAATATTTCATGCATGTATAAACACGTATAATGGAAGGAATCGTTCAATTGGACTCTTTTCTAGCATCTATGCATTACATTTATCTGTGACTCTAGTATATTAGAAGATCAATTAAAAATGATGAAGATTCAAGTTTATTTTTAAAAAAAAAGACTTAATTCTTACAAAATACTTAAAGGAAGCTACATAAATAACAACATGCACAGTCACCTAAAATAATTTTTATTTAAAATCTCATGCTTACCGTGGATTGTCGCATCTCCTTGTTGCTACCATGATGCCCACTGCTGGGACAGAACCTCTGGCAACACAGTCCGAGGTACAAGGACTGTAAGAGGACCAGGCACTCCAACCACCGTCGACGATTCCTCCCCGTAGAGTTCCGGCAGATCTCTGCATGTGGGCGCACACACCGCCTTGGCACCACTGCACAAGAAATGAATTTTCATAGGACATGAAGCAAACAAACGCTACTTTAGTCAAATATTGTCATGTAACACACACCGCCTTCACGCATCTGAGCAAAAGATGAAGAAACGAAGCACATCATTGCTACTTTTGACAATGGATCTGATCCGAAGTAAATACAAACAGTTCCCTCTCTCATACTTTGATTAAGTAGCAAGTTACTTCTAGAACATTAATCTAAAATACAATCGTTAAATCCAAACTGGATGCTACTTCAAGCATCAGTGTTATGTCTTGGAGCACATAAAACATTATAATTTCTAGTTACACTACTGGCCAAAAGTATTGTAAGATTGGAAAAATGAGAAACATTTGAATACAATGATTAGCAATCAGTTGTGGAGAATCGTGGGACATACAGTTGTGGGAACTCACATTTTACATTGAATATTTTGTCACGAGGACATTTAGGGAACCGCCCACAAATTGATGAAGACAAAAAGGGATATGTCTTACCCAGCTTCATAGAAAGTTGATAATGATTTGAAACTTTCCATCAACGGTTTTGTTTACTATGCACTTTACTTACATGCATTTTCGTAAAAATAGCAAGTATATTCTGGAAGATATAAAAGTTTCTTTAAAATATCCCAAATTTTTCCTCGTGTTTTTTCCTTATAACATACAGAGTTTTCAACCAAATCATGCGAAACTTACAGAATACATGACAATGTAATAGCAAATCATTATATTAAAATTTGAAATAAATATCTTGAATCTTGAGAAAATATGAGTATTTGTAGTGAATAATTTTTAACTGCGCATGCGTGAAACATAGTGTAATTTTTCTTTCATAGCTTCGAAGCCATATATCTCAGGCAGCTTATATAAAAATTCCATTTGAATGCCGTTAAGATTTAGAAATATGTCGGCATTACAGTGAGCAGAATTTCTGTTGTTCTCTAAGAGAAACAAAGTGATGAGGGTTTTTTCACTAATCAATATTTTTTAAACTTGAATATTCGAACAGCAATATTGAATTTTCGAAAAGTTGAATATCCTGAGTATCCATGTTTACTTAAAAAATAAATACTTAATTGAAATTTGTAATTCGGCGATTATTTCTCGAAGACTCAGGTTTAAAAAATATTGATTTGTGGAAAACCCTCATCATTTTGTTTCTCTTAGAAAAATGCTAGACCATATGCTAGTTTACGACTCTGGAGTTAATAAATAAATAATAGACTTTCCAAGAATTTATCTTAGCGAATCGTTGTGTCACTCCAGTTTATCCTAATTAGTGAAGATAAATCCCTACATAACGAAATTAGTTACAATGAAACAGGCCATTTGTCGTTTTAATCCTCATCGATAATAAAACTTAATATTTGTTTAAGATTTATTGAAATATGTATAATATATTTATATTTTTTATAATGTAAAAGTTTCTTATACGAATATAATCGAATAATTTAATTTAAAACGTTATATTCTTTTATTATGACTACTGGATTGTATTGAGTTTTAATCGGAAAATGCTTTTGTGACGGTCCATATTATTTATTTTTATTTATGTGGTACAAAATTTAAAAAATTCGAGAACTTCTATCTTAAGAATTTTTATTAATAGTTTTGAATAATAATTTAGTTCATTTCCACATAAAATTTGGAGGTGATAGTTGAGTAGTTGTTTGTTCGGTGTTTGATAAAATAACTCTCTTACCTTGTCTCTTCCACAACTTGTACCTTCCAAAGCAGGATGTGCGGCGAAGGACACTCCCTTGCTGCCGTAACCAGTGTCGCACCTCAGCATTCTGCAGATTTCCTACCAGAAAAAAGCGACGAACGTTATATTTACAGTACTATGTATACAATACAAAAATGGATTTACAAGCAGAAAATTTCAAAACTATTAACATAGAGTAGAATGGCAAGCAAAATGTTTTATAAAAACTTTTTTTAAATGCATTTTTATTAGTGACCATGAAGATTATTATTTCTTTACTTTCTCGCATACGAAGTATACAAAGAGAAAGTATTGGAAAGAAAGGATCAGCCACCACCATCCTTCGCTTAAGCGCTCTCTTCCCAGAATATGCCACAAAGCTTTTATGGACCTTTTATTCCGTGGTCAAGCATCGATTTTTACTTTCTCGTATACGAAGTATACAAAGAGAAAGTATTTTAATCGTCAAAAAATTCGAACTCGAGATTTTGACGAATCTCCACGTTTTAGACCTCCCTGAGTCCGAAAAACACAATTTTGGAATCATGTATGTCCGTCTGTCTGTGAACACGATAACTCGAAAACTATTAGAGATAAAGGGATGAAATTTGGTATGTGGTCTTTAAACATAATTTGTAAGTTTCTGTCAAATTTTGGACAAAATCCGTCCACGGGAAGTCTGTCTGTCTGTATGTCCGCGGTCATGTGAACACTATAACTCAAAAACTTGAATAGCTAGATGAATAAAATTTGGTACACAGTTTTATTTTATTTTGATTATGTACTTACTGTGTTATCGTGTTCATATTGCATGTGAATTGTTTTACAAAAGTTACTAATTTTACCATGCTATATCACTCTTTAAACTTTCGTCATTCATTGCTACTCGGTATGAAATGTTCTAGTTAAGGTTCATTCTAATGATATTTACAGACGTCAAGAGAACCAATTTATGTATTGATTTGAAAGCCAGTTTGAAAACTTTCGTTTTTCAGTTACTTCAAGAAGTCGTATAGAAAACCCACCATAAATAATTAAACAAAATACCTCGGAAGTTTGCAGATTTGATCTTCTACTGCCATCACCATAGCGAAGTGTGCACTGGTAGTCTGCATCGTACGCTTGCCCTGGAAGCTTTTCTGGGGGAGGTTCGAGAAGGTCCGTGGTGTAAGGAGTGGGAGCTTGCAGGCAGCTTGCTTGAGGAGATCTGTTTGAGAGTGAGGGAAAAGTCGTCAGCTGACAGAAAAACAAGACAAAAAGGAAAAATCGTCTGTCTAAGATTCAATACAAATTAATGGTGATTGTCTAAAAACAGCGTGAGGCGAAATTTGATGATTAAAGTTTTTAAGTTTAATTTCAGAGAAATGTAACTTATTTTTGTGAGAACTTGAGTTTTATGAAATTTACTCATTATGGCGTCTTTACTTTTTGAAAATATGTATTTCTCTCTATATGTGAATTCTAAAATGAAAATAGCTAGAACGATTAAAATTCAATACATGGTTTTTTACCATAATTGTAGATCTATATTAGAATTTGGACGAAACCATCGACAGGAATTCTGTTTGTGTGTCCGTCCGCATGCATGGGAACCTGATTATTCAAAACTTTTATCCATTCAAGAAAATTGGATAAAGTTCGGCATACGGCTTTATAGCCAGGATTTCAGATCTGTACAACACTTTGGACCACTTCCGTCGAAGAGTTGATTATCCATCTGTCTGTATATCCGTGTGTATGTGAAATAAAACACAAAAAGCAAGATATGTGGCCTTCACACTAAAATAGTAGATATGTGTAAAAAGTTTGACCCGATCGGTCAAGTAGAAAATGTCAAAAATGCATACTCAACTTTTTTCACTGTTCTGTATACCTTAATTTATCAATATATGGAAGAGTGGCGATATATACGTACATCTCGTATGAAAGTTTCAACTCAAAAGAGAGCGAAAAATCCTTGCGTTCTCTCAGGTAGGGATTAACATATAGACAAGTGATCAAAGTGAAGGGAATATTAGCTATTTTTAGTAAATTATGTAAGTGTTTTAGGGAAAAGTCTGGCGCCAAGAAGACGCCGTCATGATTTTCTGTGGGCGCGTGGAAGCGATTAAAATATTTTTTTTAGTAATGAATATGCCAAAATGCTTGATTTAATATACCTAACCTTGTAACTATTTGATATTACAAGGCGAACATCTAATAGTGGGCAAACGAACCTTAGGAACTTTTCCAGGTACTGCTTGCTGCAAGAAGACCACGTAGTTTTCCCAGCACCAAGTGTCGGAGACATCACATACGTGTCCGAATCGCAGTGGTTTCCATCCTGATGACCGTCATGTTCCATTCCCAGGCTAATAATAATACACATAGTGGTCACATACTCAAAGAAAATCATATTTAAATTACACATGATTTCGATACATTTCAAATATAATTTTACGTTCATTATAATGTTAATGAATTTTTAGATAGCGAATAAAATTAGCCATTACTTCTAATAGATTTCATGGTATTGAAAACATAATTAAGATATATTTCAAATCAGCATTCCGATTTTAAGGACTAAACCTCAGACATAAGATTGGAGTTGCTATCATTGTTACAAGTAGAACTATATAATTTGGATGCAAATATTCCAATTTCACCAAACTGGTTCATTTATATCATCCATCAATATGATAAAATCATAATTTTGCATATATATATCAAATTTGCAAAATACGAAAGTAATTCTTTTTTGGTATTTAAGACTATCGCACTACACACATCAAAATTTACAAAATAAAATCACTAATTGCTGCGACTAAGGTAAGATATATCATTATACCTGTGTCCCATCTCATGAGCTGCAACAAGCACTGTTTGAAAACTGGTCCCTTCACTGATTGTGCAACTGTTTAAAGGGTTGCACATTCCACTAACGGGAGCCAGACCTAGAAATAAGCAGAAAAACAAGCGATTTAGATTAGAAATTTTTCTCGAATGTTAGATTATGTGAATATGTCTGTAGGAATATGGATAAAATATATCTACACTTATAAAAGGCAATGTTTGTGTGCGTGCGTGTGTGTGATGTCCAGAGGAATCTATCGCACTTACAGCCTTGAACTTCGGCAGACAGGTAGTCTTAATGGGGAATCAATGCACCTCGAAGCCGGAATTTTAAAATTTTATCTAGAAAATTTTTTATTCAATATTTAGTGTTGTTTTGGGTGATTTTTCGCACTAATTTCTCAATAGCATGGCTTCAGATAATTGTACAAAGAGATAGATACACCATCGCAAAGAGCAAACAATTTCCGTTCTAACAAAGTTAGTTTTGAATTTCTAACGTAATTTACTGAATTTTGAAAAATTTTTAAATAATAGTCAGTTTTGCCATCGAAATTTAATTTTTGTTGCTGCATCTAATGTTCTAATAACACTATTATTTTCAATTTTTTCAGCTTATAACTGGAACAATTCTGTCGGATTTAAAACAAGAACGGTTAAAATACCTTTTCCCATTTTTTTTAATTAATTTTTCCCTGGTCAGTTGAAAGTTATTTTTCTCTAGCTCCCTCCCTCCCGCGGCACTTTTCCGGAACTTTGCTGGCAATTTTATTGGCTGACGGTGCAAAGCGCAGGTGACGTCTAACCTTCAACTGAATGACTGGGATTCTTATTTTCGGCAGTATCTTAACGTATTTATTCGTTTCCCATACTTTGCTTGCAGTATAATAATGATTTTCACGTTGCAATTTTTTAAATATTGTTTTGGATTAACGTACTCTGTACTGTTCATCTACGGATAAAATGTCATTATCGCAAAAAAAAAAAAAGCGGAAAAATCAATAATTTGTATCTTTTGTTTTGATTTTGTTTTCAAAACTTTTTAATGCCATTGTGGGCGGTTTTTTTTTTATTTTGTTGAAGTCCTGATTTCACGGGAAACGCCGTGCGCGTACTGCTAGTATAGAATAAAACTAAGTTTGACATGCTTGTAATAAAATGCTAGAAAATATAATTTTTTTTCGGCCTCGCATACTATCCAAATCTTTTACATTACAAAACTTCGAATCTTAAAAAAGAGTTTCACTGAATATTACGCTAATCTATATAATTATCATTTAGATTATGTGTTGATAAAAATTTGTAAAACGGGGGATTTAGGCAGATAAAATGGCAAGAGCTATCCCTTTTAGAAGATAATATCAATGGTTCCGTTTTAAATGCCAGAGGGATTATTTATTCTTGTTTCCCCTCATTAGCAGTTGTTCTAGCCGTTGCATAATAGGAAAGGAGTTGTAGAATTGTCTATAGTGTAATTAGAAGACAGATAGATTAGTTCCACTGGAAAAGATAAACCCTAATAGTTAAGTGGCACAGCATATATAATGGCTCGTACGTAATGGAAGAAATTATAATTGGAAAGCAAACTCTCCGTAAGGAATAAAGTTTAATTAAATTATTTTGGAAAGTCTTGATTTGTGTTAGATTTCCCTTTATGAGATAACCTAAAACGGAATTCAAGAGAGTATTATTTTTTTCATGTATAATAAAATATATGTATTTTATGAAGAAATGTAATTCATTCTTAAATTATCGTTCAACTTTTCAACAGAAATGTAAAATATTAATTAAAAATATGTATTGTGAAAAATTGCCTTTTTCCCCAAATCTATATATATAAAGGCAATGTTCGTATGTATATGTCTTATAGACTCAAAAACTACTGGACCAATTTATTCGCGGTTTTTTGGAAAATGATCCGCGTTGTCCGGGGAAGGTTTAAAGCTATTCAAATCGTCGATCTGACCATTAGAAAGAAAGTTACGGGTCTAATAATATTTTAATGTTTGGCTACCGTTGACGATGGTTAAGAAAACGATTGGCGCAACTTCTTCCTAACTAGGGGCGCAAGATTGCTTTTTGTAAACAAGGTTGTTTTTCGGCGACGCGTCGACATCGGGACCAGAGGTAGGGTTGCCATATTGGCCTTTTTTGGCTTTATTTTTCCTTATGACTTTTAGAATTATTTTACGATTTTTTTTCATAAACTATTGATATGATACTTTTCAAATTGTCCACAGTGAGCTGTCAAAGTAATTTCAGAAGTTAAATTGCCACCATTGATGGCACCACTTGAGCCATTGTTCTCATTGGTCGCTGGTACAACAACACAATCGAAGTATTTTTTGAATAACATACGAAATTATAACGCATGCTTTCAAATGACTTCGTTAGGTGCAACGAATATAATAACTAAGAATTGTATGCCAACATTCGAGATTCAAGGACAAATATATCATACAGCAGGCTCTTTGTTACCATTTACGGATGCTGGCCACAAATTTTTGTAAATATATTTCATTAGAAATTCAAGTGATCCAGTAAATCGATACACACACATCAAAATTCATTTAATCTATATATATATTCTCAAATCTAGCAATAGCAAAGTATTGTCGGGGTCAGCTAGTTTCAAATAAATACGACTTAACATTGAATTATTATTATTAAATTGATTATTATATGATTGAAAATGAATATACAGTCGACGTTCGTTATAACGACCCTCCGCGTCCCACAGCAAAAGGTTTTTTATAGCGAATGGTCGCTATAGTGGATATAATTAAAGACTGTACACATGCACTCTCAACAGTTCCGTATAAATAGGCGTTTTTTAAAGAGATTCCAACTAAATACTCAACTTATTTTTTATCATTGGTATTAATTTTATCAATTAAAAATATATTTCTAAAACAGATTTTAAAATAGAAAATAAAGGGTGTTATATACTTCCAAAACATTTATTTTCTAAAGAAAAAATCAGAAATGGTTGTTTGTCTTTTCTGCATATGTGCTTTTTGCAAAACATAATTTTCCATTTCAGTTAAAGATGATAAATAATGTTCTACCTTTCAAAAAAACATTTTAAAGTCTCAATAAGCACTTGAAACATTTTTTTTAATACTAGGCTATTCTAATTTCTGCTCTGTGGTGAGTGGTAATTCTCTTCCCCCCCCCCGGCAAAGTTAATACAATACAATAATCAAGGTCATGCACGTTTAGAAACATGTTTTTTTAGAGAAATAACGAGAAGAGTGTTTGTTGAATTCGGATGTTGTATTGGGAATTAGACGGCACTGTACGGTCGTTATACCGGAAGTAAAATAACATAGTGCATAGGGAAACGCAGTTGGGGATTTTATCACTGGTCGTTATAATGGAATGGCTTTATAATGTGTGGTCGTTATAACGAGCGTCGACTGTATGAGCTTAAAAGTTACAGATTCAAAGGCAATTATGAATCTGTAAAGTAGATTGAATTTAGAAAATTAGAAATTTATGTAAATTTATTACAGTTTAACAAACATCTAACAAAAGAGATGTTATACCTAAAGTAGGTGGAAAGAAAAAAAGTTTCGCTGATTAGCAGACTTACCTACTACATGCCTTTTTCTCCGTCCACTCTCATCGACGACATACATGTTAATCCTGAAAGAAAGAAAATCGATGATTACACAAGAGAAGAAAATGAAAACAGTTAAAACATGAAAATATCAGGCACTTTCCACTAAAATATCTCTGATTACATGTAAAAATTAATTTAAAAAATATGTAATACTGAAATAAAGGAAGAGAATGAAGAAGAAAATTCTGGTTGCTATTCCCATTCTTTTCTAACACATTTGTGTACAGAAGATACAGACAGAAGATATTGGAGTTAAATTACTAAACTTACAACAATTACGTAATCAAGTTCATGACAACTTAAGTTTTAACCCATTCACTGCCAGCAACATTTAGAGCACTGTAAGACTATATGAATATACTACAAGATATCTCGTAGTTGGCAGTGAATGGGTTAAGCTGTGTAGTGTATCATTACGCCAAGTTATAGACAGTTTGAGGATTTGCTCATCCAATGTTTATGTGCGCGTGCGTGCATTAATATATTAACACAGATTGTTGCGCTTATTGAATCATCTTACAAATAATAACCGACATAAAACTGTATTTCATAAACGTATAAAATATTTAAATTTATATACTGATATAAAAATTTTATATTTAAACTTTTTTAAGATCTTCAAAATGAAAATTTTAGAAATAGAGTTTCTTTTCCTCCAAATCGTTTTCGTTTGCTATCCACATTTACTTTTTACTTTCTCATATACGAAGTATACAAAGAGAAAGTATTGCAATCGTCAAAAATTTCGACTTCGATATTTTGATGAATTTCCACGTTTTAGACATCCGCCAGTCGGAAAAACAGATTTTTGGAATTATCTCTGTCTGTCTGTGATCACAATAAATCAAAAACACAATAAGCTAGAATTATGAAATGTGGTAATATGTTTTTAACCCAAAATTGAAGATTTCTGTCAAATTTTGGACGAATTCCATCAACGAGAAGTCTATCTGTACGTCCATCAATGTGCATCTGAATACGATACCAAAACGCAGCGAACTAGATAGATGGAATCTGGCATGTAATTTTTTCACCAGTTTTGTAAATCTGCATGAAATTTTAGACTAAACCCACCTACTAGTTGTCTGTCTGTCGGCTTGTCTATTTGAGAGCGAGTGGACACGATAATTCATAAACACGGCAAACAAGATGAATGAAACTTGACATGTGGTCTTTACACTAAAATTGTAATTCTGCGTCAAATTTTGGACCCAATCTGTTAAAGGGAAAAGGTATGGAATGGATACGCGTTTCTCTTCACTATATGAGGAAGCTTAACACAAAAAGCTTTATATTGCGAAAGTACGCTTCAAAGTCAAGGAAAGACAATTCCCGCTGGTTTCTATGAAAATAATTCAAGAAGCAGTTTTGAGAATGGCGAAAAAATAGATTTAAGGTATTCATTTTGCTTTGTCTCTCCGTATAAAAGCCTTTAGCACTAACTGAGGCTGTGTAATGATATATAACTTAAATCCCCAAATTTTATTTTAAGCTATTATTCACGCTGAAATGATCCAAAGAGGACCACCTTTCCCTCAAATTGCGTGCAAACCATGAATTCGGACCATTTTGCAGCTCTAATTTGTACTAATTCATGACAAATCTCCCAAGAGAAACACTTCCGCCTTTTATGTACCACGTAACAAAGGTCGGCTCTTTTTATGATTGCAAACAGACGACAGTGGCGGAAAATTTTTTCAAAGGAACCATCAATTTCTGAAGAACAAGGGAAAAAGGTGAATCTTCCAGTTCTGCTTGACCTTGGTCAGACACAAGACTAAACGCTTGGCCACCATTTTCACACTCAGCTTCACACGATGATAAACGACCGCAAAAATATCTTGTATAACACACACGCGAGAGGGTGATTGTGGCATGCTTGGCGACAATCCATCGTAGCTGTTTTGGCAGATACAGGCTAATACATGAAAAATTTATTTTCGATTGTCAGGAAACAACAGGTTTTAATTGGGGATCTACCCGTGTTTGACAATGCAGAAAAATGTCACGATTTATATAGAATACAGAAAATCTGATGGTGCACAGGTAGATGCCAAAATAACGCCCGCTTTGTAACAAAATATCTCCTTCGATAATTTAGATATCTTTAGTATTTAAAGTGATAATATAAGCAGCAGTTTTGAAAAATGGAAATGGATTTTATGCAATTTTCTTCACAGGACTAAATAATACATTTCGTTTTATACCGTCCTTAATCTCTTTTTTCTAACTTTCTTAAGTAAACCTTCCAAAATAGCTACTGCTAAAATGACTACTACTTCGTTCAAAAAGTTACGTAACTTTTTAAATAATTTCCAAATGTAATTGAATTATGCTATGTTTTGAAGAACAAGGGAAGAGTGTCAGGTGACCTGTTAGTCAGATCCTGTTTCATCCCGTTCAAAATATGAAAGCGCATGCGAGTAGCTAGTAAATACATGCATTCAAAACGGGGAAGGTCAAGTTGGGGTGCTTCATCGAGATATGGATGTCTATATGATATATACCTATGCATAAAAAATGCATTGCTGCATAGGGTAGTTGCTTCGAAGGGAACTCCAAATAAACACTGTAACATCAGACTAAAGCAATAGCCGTTTTAATATCAAAAATATACTTTATTTTGGCTATTTACAAATAAGTATTTGAGTCGTCCTGAAAATTTGAAGAACTGGTTTTTTCAAGCTTGAATATAGACAATCACAAACATTTACATTACGTGCAGTCTTTTCCTCGAGAACAAATACATAAAAATAAGCAGTGGTAAAGCCGTCTTATTCCAGTATTTAAGATATAAGATTGAAGACTGAAAACAGTTCGTTACAATAGGCTGTATCTGTATTCATTCTTCGGTGGTAAAACAAGTTCTGGAACATTTTAACATAGAAGTATATTACAATACGATCAGCACAGAATCTTGTGCGATTAGTTAATCAGTTTCAGGATATCCAGCAAAACGAACCTCATACATGGAGTTAATAGATCAAGTTTAGTTTCGGTAGATTAACGATCCGTTTTGAAGTTAATCGTGGGATATTCTGGGACGATTCTCGTCAAACTGTGCAGTAGTCAGCCCCTCTCCAAACTTCTGAACAACACCAACGGGAGGACGTTTGACTCAGACGATTTAGCATTCGCCTCATGGTATTCGGAGGAATTGGTTATTGAGTACGCGATCTTCTGGTCCGAAGTCAAGAATCTGCCAGCTAATCATTGCAGCAATGTGGATCAAAGAAAGTTGGTTATTGAGTCCGCAATCCTCTGGTACGAAGTCAAAAATCTGCCAGCTAATCACTGCAGCAATGTGGATCAAAGAAAGTTGGGTCATTATACATTTTTTTATTAAGATGTCTTAATCATGATTTACTTACCCAGATAACAACAGTGCATGGTCCCATCTTGGTGATTTTCCTCTGCCATAGTGACGACGATTATGCTGCCATATGCAAAAATTGGTGAGATAGGTATCAATGTTATCTGAAGGGCGAAGTTCCTGAAAAACAGATTTGATATTTTAAAAGAAAGTCTTCACATATTTCACAAAACAGATAAAAAGTTATGAATAAAAGGAAGGAAAGCATATAATAAAGGTTTCCACAGCTCATCACAAGCTCCACATAAAAATTCCAGAACAATTTTGAAAATATACCTGAGGTTGGACTTTTAATGTCTCCATGAGTACTAATCTTATTTCTGGTGATTTCCCCAGCGAAGAATGTTGAAATAGTCGCTGCACCTGCGAAGTGAGTGTTATGAAGGGATGGATAATCAAAATAAAATTTTCACAAATTATTACTAAAAGACTAGCAAGAAACAAGAAAAGAATAATAAAGCAGTTCATTATATGAGTGATCCGAATTTAAAGAGAATCTTGATAGACTACTTTATTTCAACATAAACGATTGATTTTTATTGAATTAGTTAATTTCTAAGATTACAGATTACTTTCTGAAAAGAAATTACTACAATTTTTATAATTAAATCGAAATATATTCGTTGATTTACAATAAAATACTTAAGTGAATAATCACAGTTCAATATTTGTAGGTTAAGGCTGTGAAAAAATGAAAGTTTGAATTTGGTACTCAATTACCATATTCAGAAATTTGATTACTTCCAGATACCTTATTCTGATATAAATACAATAAATTGGTGTAGACAGTGTCCTAGACAGCGTGTTTTGACATGCATATTTATTTATTTACCTATAAAATCAATCAATTCTCCTTACTGATATAATCAGTTTTCTCTCTTTTTCTTCTCCCATTATGCATTTATTCTCTTCTTCATTCCGGCTAATTTTAAATTTTATTAATGTTAATCCCGACATGGAAGTGCCATTTCTGTGACCCTGCAGTGGAAACTTTGAGTCAACTTGACTCCTGTTCTGAGATTAATCCATTTTGAAAGGGTTGGCGTAATTTTAAAAAAACATAGACCTAACACAAGATCATTTTATATCAATCTTAGATGGTTTACAGAAATTCATATTAATCAATAATACAATATAAAGGGAACTTTCGCGAACCAATTATAAAATGTGACATTCCTTTGGGATTTTTTTTTATTGTTTCAACGAATTTGTTAAGAAAAATTTTGTAGACGACACATGAGTTACTGAACCTTCTCATGCGGTTCAGTTTGGCTCATTCGTAGAAGCAGTTTGACTACAAGTTTTGAAAAACTGAAATTGTCAAACTGGAGATGGTTGATCCTGCACAGACAACCTTTAACCCCGTACTCTTTCAAGATCTCTATGTGGATAGCATAATTAAAACAAAACGGTCTTCTCTTCTGTTTCGATTGCATATCAGTTGGAGGATGTGTATGAGAGGGGATTTTAGCGTGACTCAGTGCTTCCATTCTAGGGGTTAATATCATCTTATGTTTATATTTACCTTTCAAATAAATTTATAAAAGTAAAATTCAGGGTTAAATGGTACTATGATTTCTTAAAACCTGCAAGCGAAATTACTAAAAAGTGCCATCCGAGATGAAAAATAAACGATTTTCTATAATCAACACGCACTTCTTTCAACCCGCATTTTCATAATCAACACGCGCGTCAAGCATTTCTGAACATCGTTTGAGGATTTCAAACAAATAAACAAAGATTACAGAGATCCCATATCTTCTTTTTAATATTTGACATAAAAACATTCATTCTTTGGAATATTCTAAACTAAATGAATGCCGAATATTAGGAAGATGTAGGCCGCGCATGCTGTGCACTTTCCAATCTACATATTATAATGAGCCGCACAGAATCAGCTTAAATGCTTTCTTTCTTCGTAGAATATCTCTATAATTTGCAGATAACAGACAGATCTATATTTGTACAAACAAGCTCTATTCCAAAATAATTCTTACTGCGTTCATCATGGTCAGCACAAAGGTGGTCAT
>BGPR01003668.1:84798-131079 GCA_013235015.1 Araneus ventricosus
TCATCATGGTCAGCACAAAGGTGGTCATCTGCCGATCCGTGTCGCTTGGAAATGTTCTCCTCATCTGGTCATAGAGTGCTTGGTCAATAAACACAGCTGTCTCGATTATTGCCGGAGATTTAGATGCTGTGGATCGCCGTTCTCTGTTTCTGTTTCCAGCCAAGGTTTCATTCATTTCGAAGGTGAGAGATTCATCCACAATTTCGGGTTCCGACTCTTTCATCGTTGCTTTCTTAAGAGAAATTTGATTGTGTTTTCGCAGAGCTGTTGGAAAAAAGAAAGAAGTTTTTCTTAATTTTTGCATTTGAAACTTATGTTTAAGATATGCTTACTGTAACAATATTAATTTGTGAAGAACAGATTGTTTATGAAAACTTTTTATTTGTAAGTACTATGATATTGATCTATGTGACAGACAGAATTATTTGGCAAATCTATCAGAAGGAGTGGTAACATTCATTTAGTCACATCTTGACTGTCGTTTCGTTCTTCAGTCAGATAGAAGCCAAATGTCAGATTCGGCGAGTTTATAATTGCATATAGACGTTTGACGTGATTATTGTTGCATTTAAAGTGAAAATTTGATAATGCGTTTTGATTTAATGCATCGTTTGAAGAAGTTATTCTTTAAAACGTTTTGTTTAAGTTAAGAAGAATGTTTCTAAATATACAGAAGTTCTTGAAGAATTTTTTTTGACAAACGCTCTTTTTAATGAGCTTATTATATGATGAAAAAGTGGAATTTTTGACTTGTAGTTATTTATCTCTTAAAGTTAAATCGTGTTTTTTTAAATGACAATTCACTTTTCCATTTTTTGTTCTCAGGTAAACTAAAATGTAATTAATAAATTGTATTACTATTATAAGTGTAGTTTTTAGGTGAATTCAAAAATTGCTTTCTTCCCAACAGCTACTATCTATTTGTTAACTATATATTTTTTATGTGCTCATCAGCGGCTTCATGAGTTAAGGCATGAGTGGCATGACTGGGGAGCATGAATAGAAGGAAGAGGGTTATAAGTTCTAACCCTTAATAGTGACCTTAACCAGTATTTATTCAAACTGTGATACACCGATGTGCGTCTCAGCAGTGCAGAACTGTTTTTAGAGAGTATTTTACTCAGACCCTACGACTGTGAACTAAAGAATCCCAACAGTTTATGAATTTTTAATCCACCCGGGCTTTAGATATACGATTAAGAATTAAACACTTTTCATTATTTATTATTATTATTATTGTATGACGAAACTAAAAATGCGCAGGCAGGGGTGTAGTGGAACCAGAGCGCTGTTTTGGCACTGCTTTTTTTTCACGAGAAATAAATAAGAAAAAACTGTAAGAACGTCCTTAAATCAGCGAAATTTTTGTCTCCTAGGCTTGAGCTAACCGGCATTGTTTATTTTGAGAGTACACCACTTTATGTATGAGAATTATGATTACAAGCATACTTGTATATAAGTATGCTTGTATACAAGCATAAATGTATGCTTACATACTTGTAAGCATCCATTTATGTATGTACATTTATGTATACAAAATGTATGCTTACATGCTTGTAAGCATCCATTTATGTATGTACATTTGTGTATACAAAATGTATGCTTACATGCTTGTAAGCATACATTTTGTTTCTGTATAATACATTTTTTTCTGTATAATACATATTTTTCTTTTTATCTTATTTCAAATTTTTTTTCAATTATGTTTTAGCATTATTGATAATATTTTTATTTTTCTTCTTCTTTTCATTAAATTTTTTTAATTATGCCCTTTCTTCTTTTTAAATTTATTTTTTTATTTCCAGTATAAATACCGTAAAGAGTTTCATGACTTTCTGTGCATCCAGTGATTGCTTATTTTATTATCATTTTTTAATTTCTCAAGCTTTAGTTTTATGCTTTGTTCCCATCTAGCAGCTGGTAATAGCACAACCATTGAAATGTTTTCTTTTCATCACTGGAACAAGCCGATCTGTAAAGTTTCATTTTTTCGATCCTTAATAAAGGTGACTTTTTCATACCCATTCAACCGTTCCTATAGCCGTAATGGTTACCGGCACAGGGGTATGAGACGATGTTTTATATCGATGTGCGCTTTAGCAACGAATTGCTTACTGCTATCAAACTGGCTGCTGGAGATTTTTCATCAATTAAAACAGAAATGTGAGACAGTTCCTCATGAAAGTCATTCAGGAAGACAACATACCCCATATATTGGAGCTTGTAGTGCTACTTAACCGGAATTTAATAGCACAGCCGGCTGTGATAATCGGTTAGATAGTTCACGTCCGGGCCACCACTGTAGCCGATGTTTTAATGTGTTAAGTCACTAGAGCTATCTTGTAAAAAATATAATTTATTAACTAAAAATTTAACAATAAACAAAGACTAACGAACATTAATTAATCGCAGCAAATAACAACATCTTTAGAAAAATCTAGAAGAAGAATAAGTTGCAGTATTTACAAATCAGTTTTAGCGCTACTTAACCGGAATTTAATATCACAGCCGGCTAGATAGTGATAATCGCCACAAGCTGAATCAGATTTCTACTTTCACATTCATATCTTATTAATTCCAATTCATAGAAATCAACTGTAGGTTTACTTAAAAACTGAATCTTTACATGTTGGTTGTTTCTTATATGTTGTAATAAAGCTTCACTGATATTTTGTCATTACAGAATTAATACCTAATAATTGCAGCAAATTATCTACTTACCATGGGGACAAAATGTATCAGGTGATATTTCTCTTCTTACTACTATGTGAGGCTTTTCATATTCATCATTTTTCATTCGTTGTTTCAGATGTTCTGGCAAGGGATGAATAACGTAGGATGCGTGGGGCGTATGAATGTAACCTCTCTGAAAGAAAATTTTAAGGTAGGATACATTTTATTGGTGGATCAACCAACTCACGAAAAAGTCTAACATAGTGAATCTTGTTGACCCATTAACTCATCTGAAATGTGAGACCTGATTCAACGCTGAAATCATAGGATTAA
Organism: Araneus ventricosus; assembly: GCA_013235015.1. Lineage (NCBI taxonomy): Eukaryota > Metazoa > Arthropoda > Arachnida > Araneae > Araneidae > Araneus > Araneus ventricosus. Next base: position 87,805 of record BGPR01003668.1, read on the forward strand.
TTAATTAAAATATTTATTAATTATTTTCAAGAGAATTGCACGGCGCCGTTGAGGTAAAGGTTATTATTCGTAAGTGGATTTATATGCAAGATTAAAAATGCAAAGAAAAGCTTGAATATGTGTAACATTAAATCAATTAAAAATTGATAATAATCAATTAAATAATAATAAATCAATCAGTAATAATCAATAAAATAATTAAATCAGTTAAAAATTAATATTCAGTAACTTATTCATAAACTATTTAAATAATTAGTTAAACTATTAATATCATAGATATTTTATTTAAGAATTATTTAAAACTGATGGTCGCAGTGATAAAATTTCTGTTTTTTGAATAGTTTCTTTTTGTTAAGTGAAATCTTATCTGCTATATAAAAATTGGAAGCAGATAGTAAACGCTTTTACACTAATTTTCGACAATTTATTGTACAAGCGAAACAAGTGGTTGAGTACTTTCCTAGACTTTATTGTACACTTGCGCAGTATAGCGCGTCTTGTATATAGTATAATAGCATAGTTAAGAGAATCTATCAGGCATTTTGGACAAATTTCGGTTGATCAGAATAAATTGAAACATAGTCAATAATCTTAAGATCGAATGTTTTGATAATTTCAATATTTTACCTTTTATACGAGAAATTAAAGATCAAACAGAGACATCCTGTAAAGTTAACACTGTTTCGTATCAAAGAATATCATTGTGAGTACCAATGTAAACGTTACGAAAAATAGAAATTGTTAAGTGTTCGTCATGAACATTAAAGTGGCTTAAAATATATTCTGTGCTGATTATTTTGTATACCAGATAAACAGATATTATTATCTTTTAATAGAGCAAGAAAAAAAACTGGCATGAACTCTCATAAAAAGAATATGTGGAGCTTCTTATCAAAAGTGAACATAAGTTGGATTTTGGAAGTAGATACTAACCTTCGATCGGGTGCAACTCATCTGTGAGACTAAAAATTAAATTTTTGTTTAGGTTTAAGAAAAATCGTATTAAACTGATTTCTGCACTCATACAAAGATATATTTTCGTTTTTAAAATAATTTTTTGTATTTACTTGCAATTTCAACTAACAAAATTTGAACAAAACTGGTCTGGGATACAAAATAACGTTCGAAAGACATCATTTCTGAACTCACACCAGAGATATTCAATAGGCTGAAGGAGATCATCGTTGGCACATCTGTACATTTCTTATTTCATTGAAGATTGCGCAACTTATCAATTACATCAACTCCAGATTTGGCAGCATTGTAATCCAAAATCATTTGAGGTTTTCCTATATCTCATCATTTTGCCTACTTGAAATTACAAGCAAATTTTCCCTCTTGTTTTGGCGCATATGACACATGTTACTAAAGCCAAGAAAGTTACTGCCTTCAGCTCTAGATTTAGTGTCCACGAATTCAGGAGGGAGCTGAAGTTTGTTTCTTTGTAAGGTTCCTAGCAATTACAACTGTTTTCTTTGAGAGGCTGCGACGAATCGACATTTTGTTAATATATTGGAAACAATGATCGATAGCGTTGAATTAGGGGCTGGTGCATAGGTAAACTAACTTTTTCAGGTATATAGAAAGAAATATTGAGAAACGTTTGAAAATGCGAAAATCAAAAACACATACGTAATCGGGTGCAACTCATCTACCAGATTAACGAGTCCCTCAGGCACACCAACAGAGTACAGGAGAAAAACCTATGGAACCCTAATGTGAGTGGTAGGGAGCCAGGAAGTTACTAGAGGTCCAAATTCTTTCTCGGCAAAACCCGCACTTTGCCATAAAAAAATATGGGTGCTTCATCTCACAGATTAGATGGACCCGATCGAAGGTTAAAGAGTAGTTTTTTCAAAATTAAGAATTTTAGCTAAATTTAAGTCTCTGAACCCGGCTACAGTGAGAATTCCATTGCCTCAAAACCTGGACGCTCACAGAAACAGAATGGAATCGTCACGTTCTTTATAGAAATTCCAGGAAGTCGACATCTATGGTTGCCCGATCAATTGTCAACAAAGAAAGAAACTACATTTTTCCTAAAAAAATTCACCCAGGCGCCTGAAACCGCCCGAGTCCGGCTTCTGCCAAAAGGGCGGTTTGAGGCGGGATAGGGTTCATAGGGTTAAAAAACGAAACAAAGTAAGTTCTAGGACAAAATGGGACTGCTCCCTTGTACATTTAGGTATTAAGCTAGAAAACTGTAAAAAAAACCCGCATCTCAGAAAAAAGAGGATATGCTCACTTTTAACAAAAAGCTCCTCATATAAGATACTTACAACGCCGTCGCACAGCGAAATGGCTGCAGAGCTATCTTTGTGTAAAACGGATTCTCCATGATAGAAACAAGAATCTTTTTGTCTAGATTTCTTTGGTTTCAAGAGCGACGTGCTCAGAGAAGGGTTCTTCCATAAATCTAAATGAAATTTCTCTCCTAGTGAATTGAGGTGTAGTTGGAGTTTCCTCCTGTGCTTGTGATTTTCTGTTTTATTTGAATTTTGGTAGCGTAAAATAGGTGATTCTATGATTTCTATATGAGAAAAATCTGTAAAAGAAAAAAAAACATTAATTTTTTTACAATTTTTATAGCAACAATCTAAAAACTAGGCATGATCTGGATGGATACAGATTAATTAGGACAGTGGACAGTTAGGAAAAAATTCACATTATCCGTTAATGAATTGCAAAAAGTGAAAATTACGAGATGAAATCGAATTAATAAATAAAATTGATTAAACATGCAAAACTGAAATATGCAGAATTTCGGAACAAGCAGAAATACTGGAAAATATTTAAATAAATAATTTAAATGCAGTAAAAATATTAAAGCAAAATAAAGAACTATTTAAAAAAAAGCATGAAAGAAAAGTAATCTAAAGAAAAAAATTTAACCACATTTCTGTTAGCTATTAAAACCGCACTGATTTCAAAAGAAAATAAGATGTAAAATACACTAAACAAAAAAACAGAAAAGAAGTAACCATAGAAACGTGAAAGAAATGACTTTGAATGCGTAGAAATTTTTTAACATTATCGGTATTTTTTCTTTTTTGAAGGACTGCATTAAGGTATATTTTAAAACGAATAATTTGCTGAGTGTTTCTGATGAAATCTAAAAGCGTGTAAAAATATCAGATTAATGGAAATTAATCCGATATTTAATTCCAATTATTTAATTCCTGAAAATCCAATTTAAAAAATTGGATTCGATTCCTTAACTCAGATAGTATAAAGAGAGGCAGAAATTTTCGGAGGCGAAATTTCAGAATAAAATAAGTAAGAGGATATAATTTATGATTCTTTGATGCAACCAAAACACAAAAATGATGTAAAAATAAATTATCTTTCAGTATTTAAATTGATCAACTTATCCCCCCACTGCGCAGGGATGCATACAAGCATCATTTATATATTTGCTTTTTAGAATAATTTTGTTCTTAAATAATAATAAAATAATTCACTTAATTACATTTCACAAAGAAATTTTAATAAAACAATTCCAGTTTGTTAATTTTTTTAAATTTGTAATACAAATTTAAGGTTACATTAAATTTTTTAATTATTTTTATATTAATTACTATAATTTTCTGAAAATTATATTGAAATAAACTCTGCAGTGAGATGTTAAATGAACCAAAATTGTTTTTATAGTTGAATGGGTGAGAGCAATCAAGTTTTAAGTTTCGATATGTACTGTGATTCTATACTAATTCAAATTTAAAACATGCCTGCAATCAATGATTGGAGGCTTGTATAGTTTTGCTTTTACACTCACTGCTTAGATCTACAGTTATCGAACCGATTCCTAAAAAAAATGGCGGAGGTTGAACTTGTACTGTTCTTCACACCGATTAAGTTATTCAGGGTGTTCACAAATTATTATAGGGGTTTCCTTACCATATAACTTTTGATTAAAGAACATGACGATAAATATTATTACATATTCATAAAGTACAAACATGTTTAAAAAGTTATTTTAATAACACAAATAAAGTTAAGTAATTTTCACATAGCAGGTTTTCGCGGCATGTAACCCATAGACACTTGGCTGGAAATTGAGCTCAGTTTCGTTGTGTTACGTGCCACTAAAGGCTACCACAACATTTGTGCCAAAGATTTTTTTGATTTATTTATTTAAAGAAGAGCACGCTACAGAGAAAACTCCATTTAGAAGAGTGTTATAAACAACAAACACACAAAGAACAAAAGCCACAACGAGTAAATCAAGAAGAAAAAAAATGCGCTAGAAAATAAAAAGTTGAACACAGAGAATACACAAAATCATAAAAATTTTGCAAACGCATATATAATTAAAAACGAAAACACATAATCGCAAAAACATTAAAACACACTTTGATTCTAAAAGTCGTATTTTTTTTTAAATTAAAAAGACCATATGCAAAAAGCAAGGGTTAAAAAGTCAAAACACGCAAGAACCGAAAGCTAATTAATAGCTGCCACCTCTTAGAAGTTTTACTGTTCTTATTTCGTCCACGATGCTTAAATACTTAACCGCTCTTGTGAAAAGATTGCATGCATTTTACTAACCTAAACCTAGACACATAGACATTGAACTCAATTTTCAGCAAAGAGTCGATGGGTTTGTTATATGTCGCGAAAGGCTGCTATGTGGAAATTACTAAACTTTGTTTGTGTTATCGAAGAAACTTTTTGAGTTGTACTTTATGAATATGTTATGTCATTAAATTAAAAGTTATGAAGCAAGGAAACCCTGACAATACTTTATGGACATCCTATATTTATTCCAAAGTCATTAATTGCTCATTGAAACGAAACTGGCTTACACCCTACTTCTCCATGAATATGTTTACGCCATTTCTCTGATTACCAAAACAGTCAACTCATCATGAATATTGCCCTAAACTCGGCCAGTTCTTTGTTCTGCACCGACTGGGCTCATCAAATTCCGAAAAAAGTTTGCCGACAGGAAATCAGCAACAAGATATCATTTGGCGGCGTTCATGTCATTAGAATCACAAAAAGGGTGGGGGTGACGGCTGTTATGAAAGAATGTCACAGTTTGACCGTGCGAACTGACAGAAGTTTTGACCCGCCTGACACAAGAACGGATGCCATAAAGTCCGAAAGTGGGACAGGGGTCTAGGGCGCCAAGTGGTTTCTCCCAGCGCAATAGGCCATGAAATCCGGTGAGTGCTCACACATGCAAATAGCGCCCTTTATGCCTACATAGTGCAGGTCTCGAACGGTTAGGAATAAATTGTGAGGGTCACAAAAACGATTAGCGATTCCTATAGATGCGGTGTTTATTACCCGTGTTTCATAATGAAATGGATATCCAGCTTCCTCAACATATAAAGAACAGATTTTCAGGCCAAAATGATGTTTGCAGGCAAATGAGATAGTAACTATCAGCGTAAAGTCCTTATACATACAAAGAACATCACTCAGTCCCACAAAAGCATCCGGGTAACACATGAAAGACCGGCCGCCACGACAGCAAGGTCAGGCACTGGGGTTAGTCTCCATTACGAGCGGCTCATGCAACAACCCCCCGGATTACCGACCTGTGTTCGGAGATGGGCCCAAAGAGCCCTGGAAATCTGTTTTGCATACATTTTACATCAGGGAGGACAGTTGGCCATTCTACAAAACGAATTTATCTTATAAAGTGCTACCGAAATTTATTTTAGGTAATAATTTAATTCAGTTTAGTTAGATTAGCATTCCGTTTCGAATATACGAAGCTATTTTTGGACGGACCTTGTCATTTAGTTAGTTTAGTTTAGCTATATTAGCAACTGATTTTGAGGCGGCACGAGGTTATTTTAGAGCGAACTGTGCAATTTTGAGCAGTGGGCAGAAGACAAGGACGACACCTGTGTCGGAATCCCCCCTCTCTAAACTTCCACATCATAACAGCAGGAAGTCGTTTGATCCATGACACCAGCTTTAATTTGCGCCAGATTGAAAAACATGGCAATAAAGATTTTTGAACCTGGAACCCTCTGGTTCCGAAGCCTAAACTTTGCCACCGCGGCCTCCTTCGTCATTTTGAGCAGTGATTAGATGGTGAAGACGATACCTGAACCCGAACCTCTTTTCCGAATTTCCACACGGCCGCGGTGGCCTGGGGGTAAGGTCCCAGCTTCGGGGTAGAAGGACGCCAGGTTCGAAAACCGATTCAACTGAAGATCCACCGTATATGCCTCTTGCATATTAAATCAAATGTAGTGGGTCAAACGTCCTCCCGCTGGTGAGGTGCGGAAGTTTGGAGAGGAGGGTACCAGCTCAGGTGTTGCCCTCGTCATCTGACCTTAGTTCAAAATTACGAGGTTCGTCGCAAAATATCCCTCGTATTGCTTCAAAACGTGGCGTTGATATTACTAAACAAAGTGCCACACGCAGCAGTAGAAAGACTTTTGAGCCTGATAAATTTAACGTTTACCAAACTCGAGTGCAGGGCGAATTTTCAATGGATTCTGGTCTCGAGCCCACAACTTTCCCGTACCATAGCCGAGACTATGCCACGAAGCCATCGCAGGCCACTTGGAGGAAGAGATGGAAGCATTTTCCATTTGAATAACGTGGAGGAATTCACCGATTTTTCAAATCCATGGGTACCTGAATTTTATGCTAATTTCCAGCATTAATTTAACTTCCTCATCAAAACACCGGGGTTCACTGTTTTCAATGACCTTACAAGATACTGACTCTTCGAAACATCTTTAATTCGTGTTTAGTAAGCCAGATTACTTGCTAAGTTAAATTTCTCACAAATGTACGAAATAATAGAATCGAACACAAAATTATTCAACCTCAACTCCACCATGTCCAAAACCATAAGAAAAGAACGACAAGTTAACCGCGAAGCAGCGCCACTTGGTCGACATCGGCACCCGACACGTTCACGTCAAATGCATATTCGTATGGTATAATAATATTGAGACAAACCATGTGGACCGCAATTTATCACGATTAATTTTATAACCACAAATAATTTTAGAATTAATAGCGAGAAGAAATTATTTAGGAAGCTTTGGAAAATTCACGATTTACGAGAATTCAGTGTATTAATTGTTCAAGGCTTCGACCGAAATTCTTCGTTTACCAAACTCGAGTATACGACGAATCTTCTTTAGAATCTGGTCTCGAGCCCGTTAACCTTTCCGTACCGAAGCCGAGAGTATACCACTAAGCCATCGCATATCCGTATAGTATAATAATAGTGAGAAAAACCTAGTAGACCACAAGTTACTTCAAGTAATTTTAAAACCACAATTAAATTTAAAATTAATAGTGAAAAGAAATGATTTAGGATACTTAAATTCATTATTAACCAAAATTCAATGTATAAATTGTTATACGGATCGACTGAAATTCTGCTAAACTTCTGGAAAAAAATATCGGGACGCCCTGTTTTGGTAGCAAAGTCTCGGGTGCAGTGGCGTAGCGAGGGTAAGAAGCGCCCGGGTCATAAAGTGAATTTTTCGCCCCCGCTGTCGTCATCATTGACTTAGCTTGTGAAGATTGCTCCTGCGACGTATTACTTTTTCGCCCCCGCATCATATTTGACTATAAAAAGTTACATAAACACATTAATTTTTTGACACCATGGCCAGTGGCGTGATGAGAGTAAGTGGCGCCGAGCAAATAATACGATTTTTTTTTATATCAGTCATTCGGGTCCTCATCGCTAAGCAATTATTTTTGTAATATGTTTTTTCCATACCTTGTAATAGTTACGAACGTTTTCCAAGTCTGGTATTTAAATTGTTTTAAAGAAAATTAGATATATATATATTTTTATATAACTTGAACTTTTTTCTTTGAATTCTTGAAAACTTTTTTATGTGTGTTTTCAGTGATATTTTGTTTTGGAATGTCATGTGTCGTTTCTTGTGGGGGTGGGGTTGTTAAAAAAAAACCCCTTTCGTGTGTTTCTTTGTGTGGGTGGAATTTTTCCGTTTTTCTTATCAGTTTTTCTATATGGATTTTAAAGTGCCTTTGAAATGAAAGAAATGTTTTTATAAATTCCCTCCCCCGGAAATTGTATTCTTTATTTCTCCCCAGTTACATAGTTTTGTGAATTTTCTTTATTTTGGCTGGGTTCACATTGTAAATTGATATTTTGTAATAATGTAATTACTCAGGATTATTCTGAGATGTATTTAATCCACCCCTGTTTTTGGGTGTGGTATGTGCAATATTTTGGTGTATTGTTGTATAAGTTATTGTATAATACGGGCTTACATTTTTATGTTTCCTAAATCCACCCAGCTCTTCTTGTCCCTTGAGACTAGGGGGCTGTTCCCTTGCGTGCTAACGACAGTCTCTCTCTCGCTCTCTTTTTTCTCTGTTTAATTATTATTATTCTCCACCGTCCCATTAAGGGCCTTGCACCCTTTCGGGTAGGCTGAGTCGGTATGGGTTCCTTTACTTTTGCGCTCCTTCATCATATTTTGCTTTAAAATGGCCTAAATGCAGTAATATTTTGACACCATGGCGCCTCTTAAAACTTTCGCCAGGGGCATCAATCCCCTCTTGCCCCCCGTCGCTACGCCACTGCGCGGCTGAGCGCAAATGATCGGGATCAAACATCCACCGGCTGGTGCAGTGGGAAAGTTTGTAGAAAAGGTAGAAACCCAGGTTTCGTACTCGACATCTGACCATGGTTGAAAATTACAAGGACCGCCACAAAAGAGCCCTCGCGTGACTTCGAAACAGGATGTTATTCTAATTTAATTGATAGAACCTTACAAAAGAAACGAATTCAAATTAATCCTGTGAGCATATTTAATGTTATTGCCTGACATGAGCATGACTTCAATTTATTTATTATTATAACAGTGTATGATATCAGATGAGTGGAAACAGCCAGTTGTTGACTTACTTTGAATTTGATTTAAAAATAAGAGATGAGTACGAGTACGGTTGAACGATGTTACGTTGTACGCAGATACGAAGTGTAATAGTTTCTTTTAGTGTTCTAATAAATGCTTGTTTAGTCGGGGAATAATTATTACGAATGTCAATCAAAAAGTTAACAATTCTAGCAGGAAAAAAAAGCATCAATGCATAAATTCATGAATAAAATTTTTTTATAGATGACGAGAAAATGAACTGACCCCTACTTTGTTAGTTTAATATACTTTTTTGAATTTGGAAACAAATATTATACGTTGTGGTTGAAAAATGTAATTCTACGATTATTTGATAAAATGCTAGTTATTGATTTTTAGGCAATTCAAATAACTAATAGCGGCATATGTGTTATGAAATGTTCGACATGTTTATGAAGCTCGTGCTTCATGAAAAAATATTCAAAATACTTATGAAACATCTAATGCATGTAAAAAATATTCAAAATGATTACAAAACACATGGCTTACAAAAACATATTAAATATTCTTCAAAATGTTTATAAAGGACGTGATGCATGTAAAAACATTCAAAATGTTCATGAAGCATTTGATACATGAACAAAATACTCAAAAGGTTTATAAAACAGATAACAAACTAAAAAATTAAACAAAAGGTTTATAAAACAGTTGATACAAGTAAATAGATTATTCAAATGCTTACAAGACATGCGATTATTATCAAAAGATTTCAATTATTATGAAACATATGTTATATGTATAAATTATTCAAGTAGTTAATACAATATATAGCAATATATATAAAAAAATATATATAGCAATATATATAAAAAATATATATAGCAATATATATGAATCAAAATTTTTGTAAAGTATTTGATACAGGTAAAATTATTCAAAATATATATATAACTTTTTAAAAAACTTTCAAAATGTTTATAAAACTTTTAAAAAGTTTTCTAAGAATTTATAGAACGTTTAAAAAGCCTTCAAAATGTTTATAAAACATGTGCATGTAAAAAATATTTAAACGTTTTATAAAAGGAGTGGCACATTCAAAAATTATGTGATGTAATGGAGTTCTTAGCTCGCGTTTAAAAATTACTGTTCTGCCAATAGACGCAGATAAATCTAGTCTGAAGCAAAAAGAAAAAAAAATCAATCTCCTATCGATATTTGAAACAAAAGTGGAAGAAAGCCACAGAAACAAAGACACTATATTTCTTTCGAATTAAATTTTGAAATGATTGCTTTGAAAGTAAGAGTTCTTATTAAAACAATGGAAAGAGGTAAGGAAATTGGAACCAGAAATAAGAAAACAACGTTAAAGAAACGATGGAAATTGCTTACAAACTTTTTAATGGGAAGTCCACAGGCGTGTTTCTTTCCTATTGTGAGAGTTAATGGGGAAAGAGGCAATATTTTAGAAAGCGGAATAGAAAATATCCGGCTGAATACTAGAATCAGAGCAGAAAAGGAGAGATTACTTTTAAGACTTCAAAGCTGCCTGAGGATTTCATAATATTCGCCGTTACACTTTTTGCTATAGAATTCCTTACAAAGCGATGTAACGAACTCTTAAAGCAAGTTTCAATTGGAAAATACTTAAAAAGATGAAAAAAGATATTCCGTGCTAACATACATTCGGTCAATTTCCGCAAAACATTTAGGAAAATTTAGTTATTGAAACGAACTAAAACGTTTATCACTTTCCTTTCTACTTCCTTTCATATGAAGTATAGAAAGAAAAAGTATTATAATCGTCAAAAAATATAAATAAATAAGCAATCGAGATTTTTGTGTATGTCCACAATTTGGACCCTCTTGAGTCCAAAAACACTATTTTTGAAATAACGGACTCTTTGCCTGCTCGTAAACACATTAAATAAGAAACGCAAAGATCTCCTTAAATGAAATTTGCTAGGTTGTCTTAACACTAAACTTGTAGTTTTTGGTCAAAAGTTTGAATGAAATCCATGCATGGAAAGTCTCTCTTGCATCTCTCAGTGTGCATGCGAACACGATGTCTCAAAAACATAGCATTGAATTTGGCATATAAGTTTTATCATCAGACTTGTAGATCTGTCTAAAACTTTGGACCAATACCACCACACGGTTGACTGTCTGTCTTTCTGTCTAATCGTATATATGTGAACGCGATTTAAAAACGTAATAAGCTACGTAAATGAGCTTCTCTATGGGGTTTTGCCAACAAAATATCCGCCGGAAGAAGTGATTCATTCTTAATTTGGTCTTTAGAGTTGATCTGGTTTCGAAATTAAGAAGCCCTTACTGTTTCAAAGCAAGAATTTAATTTAATCAATTAGAAGTGTTTTTCCACGACTTTACAATGTGACTTTACACTTTTTTGTGATATCCGTACTTCCATATATGGATATCATAAAAATGTCAACTAATTTTGCCTAAGTAACACACAACCAAACTTTCCGCTTGGCATATATGAAAATATCCTCAAAATAAGGAAAATTAACTTTAAAACTCATTGATGGTTTTTCAGCGATATTTTCGGTAACTAAAATCGAAATAAACCAATTTTCATGACATTCTAAAATTAAAAATGATACCAGTTTCACAGGAGAGTTATTTTTTCATCACATTTCCTTAATACTTTAGAAAATTCATTTCTAATTATATCAACGATAATGTTCAAACTAATAGATGTATTTAATGATTTTACTGGATGAATTGGCAACGCGCGTGAAAAGAAAAAACGAAAAGCTAAAAATGTATACAATTTTATCCTGGGCATGAGTAGCAACATAGCTAATTTTTGTGCAGTTTCATAAAGGCAGAGAAAATGGAGTACATATTTAGAAAAAATATATCTTCATATTAGATAATTTCGTTTAAAATCTGATACAGTTTCTATAATTTTCGTTACCAAATTTTATTCATCTAACTTGCTGCATTTTTGAGCTGTCGCGTTGGCATCTGTACGGACAGCCCACCAAATACACCCCCAAACATAAATCTAAAAATTATTGTTTCATCCACCCCCCCCCCCCCCAAGATAGAATTTTTTTGTCAGTTTCAGTATTTCATGTATACTTCGTTTACAATATAGTAAAAATTAAATTTAATTGAAGCAAAAATTAAAGATTATACCTAAGCTATTTGCCAAAATCTTTTTATTAACCCTCCGACTGCGTATTTATTAAAAATCACTATTTAGTTGCAACGTTTGTAAACGTGTTCAAATACTGTTGAGCCAAGAGAGTTGTTATTTATATGCAAAGCTTATTAGAACAATATGATCCAACGATATAAAAGAACTAGGTAAACACATTGGTCTGCGAAAATCGCATGATGCAGCAGAAAATAGATTTGCTTCCAATCTGCAGAAATCGTGGGATATGCTGTCAGAGGGTTAACACTTTCCAATAATGGTCTCCAATACCTTAGCGGTAACTAAGTCTATCGATGTAAATTAACGGAACAATAACTATTATCAATAACTCAGGAGGTCTAAAATGTGACTATTCTTCAGAACTTCAAGATCTATTTATTTGACTGTCAAATATTTTATATATCTTTTAAATATGAGATGGTAATAATCAAACATTATGTCAGTGGTGAGGAACCTTCGGCCTTAAGGCCGCATGTGGCCTTTTTGAATTTCTTATGCGGCCATACCAGTTATTTACAAGCTGCATTAAATTAATATACTTGTCTGTAATATGATAATAATCACAGAACAATAACACTTAAGACTCTAGTCTTTCGGCCTTATGTTCAACTGACAAAATTTAATTAGTCCTTTTAGTGCAAAAAGTTTCCCTATCCCTGCACTATACCTAGAAATCTGTAATATTTTCACTAACAGTCTCCAACAATTTGACAATAACTAAGAATGCCCCTACACAGTAACGGAGCGCTAAAAATTAATTTTGCCGCCGTCTCTTGTCCGGCATCATTCCACCTCACCGCCACCGCTCCAAAACAGTAAAAATCACGCCTTTTAATTCTCTGTAATCGGATTACGATCGGTGCATTCACCCTCTAAACCGCGAGCCGCTGTCCATTGACCAACTTTGATCCCTTTCATCCGAGACCCACTAATCGCATTTGGAACTGTCCCTTTGTTACAGAAATCAGTGCTTTGTGTGGTGACGCAAAGATTAGACGCTCGCAGCCCTATTGTGCGCGTGGGTGGGATTTCACGGCGCTCTCACAACTGCCCAGATTACGCGAAAAGTTTCAAATAAGTTTCGGAGCGGCGCGCGGCAGGGCGAGGCTTATTAGGCCGAGGGAAATGTGGAACAGATGTGACGGAAGTCTCGTGGATAGTATTGAACCATGATTATAAACTCGGAGATGCTGGCGTTGATATTTGTCGAAAATCACAGGGAAGATGTCTATCTTAATATAAATAAAAGTCATTGTGGCTATGTATGTGGGTATGTGGCTATGTTCCACATCTCCTCCTAAACCAACGGACTGTTTTCAACCAAATTTTGAACACCTATTATTAAAGACAAGGAGAAGACACTTATGAACTTTTCATAGTTCAAAAGTTAATTAAACAGTCAGTTAATTAGAAATTAACCGAACCGTTTTTCCGCCGTAACTTCGGAGCAAATTGTCCGACAAAAATATTTTTATACCATTTAAAGTTCAAAATTTTACCTTTTCAATTATACCAATTTTATTTCTGTGACATTTGTCCTTCATTTTTTATTAATTTCTTAAAGTTTAATAATTGTTAATTACGCGCAGACGATTTTGAAATAACGCAAATTTATAGCTACTCCGTTGCTAGGCAATGGTTAGACTTTGAACTAATTTACCTTTATTTCTGAAATATTTGCTTATATTTATATATATGTTTTATATAAGAAGAGAGTCAACCGTCAACTTTTAAAAGCTCCAAATCTTATTAAAATTTCAGTTAATTGGAAATTAAGCAAGATTTTGGCATTTTCCGTGATATTTTTCGAAAATATGTATTATGTCACAAAAATTATTTTTAAACATAATAAAAGTTTAAAAAATTAACTTTTCATGACACAGCTTTCATTTCCGTTCAATTCGTTGCCCTCGTTTTATTCATTTTAAAAAAATTAAATTGTGTATAAAATTTACTATTTATAACACTTTTTTCATTGGTGAAGAACAAGAATACATAAGAACTGTTGCTAGATCACATTAGAAGAATTTTGGATGAAGACGAATTTTATTTTTTTTTAAATTCATATTTATTCTAACACTTTTTCTCAATGAAAAAATTACTATGTAATTGTCCCAAAACATCCGTTAAAATCTTTCTTATACTGCAAGATTTATGAACAAAATTTGAAGTACCTATGCAATAAATACTAATAACTTATGGAGAAAATTAGCTATCGGCGGTTTTTAAAAATCGTCTGGTTCAACTGATATTCTCATTTTAATTAAAAAAACATTTCAGACAATAAAAGAATTTTGGGTATTGTAATTTTCTATACAAAAATAGTTTTTTACATCAAAAATATTAGACATGAAAGTATTTTAATCCCGAGCAACGCCGGGCATAACAGCTAGTCCATAATAATTTCAATACAAGAGCTTATCTCCGTTGTATAGTTAAGGAAATGAATATGCATGATGAACATTTTCCTTTTGATCTTACTCGGTTCAAAATTGGATACAGATATGAAATTTCGCCGCCAAGACCACATTTATCCAGCTGGTCACATTTTTGAGTAATTTCGTTCATATGACTGATCTACAGACAGAGAATCCTTTGACAGATCTGGTCCGAAATTTCACACAGATCTATACTGCCGATGTGAAGACCGCGTATCAAATTTCGTTCATTTGGCTCGTGGCGTTTCTTAGATGTCATGTTCGCATGAACACGGATAAACAGACAGACTTACTTCTCGTTGAAGGATTTTATACAAAATTTCATAAAGTTCGACATTCTTTCCGTTCCGCGTTCTGTGTTTGAGCCCTTGTATTGACAGACAGAAGGGTTAACTCAAAAAAAGGATTTTTTCGGACTCATCAAAATATCGAGATTAATTTTTTTGACGATTACAATTCCTCTGTACACTTCGTATATTGCAAAGTAGGAAAAAAGCCCTGCAAAGTTTGGAAATTAAATGGTTTTCTTTGATTTAGATCAAGTGTATACTTCTATCTTTAAACAGCGAATTTGCATTCTAACGGATGTTGCGGAAATAGTATCTACCTATAGTAAAGTGATTAAGTGCCATCATTTCTCTGTTTAATGATATAGGTATGTACCTTGGTCAACAAAACAGAAGCACACATAACTAATATTACAGACTCGCTCCCAAAAGTTAAAAGACAAGGAGAAATTCGTTTTAACCGCTTAACTTAATAATTTGCTTTGCTATCCAATAATATGCTTCCTTCTGTTTCGGAAAGAGGCTGTCGTTTTCATTCATCTCAGATGGAATATAATACTTCAGATATTTACAGATTATACGTAATTTATGTGCAAAATTATAAAGCTAATTAATGATTAAGTTTTAGTTTTAAGGTTAAAAATGCGATAATTCGATGTAGGAGTATTCTCGGGATTTTAAGTTTTAAGTGGTTAAAATTTAAGATCTCTAACACAATTTTACTGCTAAAAGATTAGATAAAACTAGCAGTGGAGGTAATTAGAAACATTGCTTTTGTGACCGGAATGTATGAACCATATTTCAACTTGTTACATGTTTGTAATGCATCCGAAAGCAATTAGCATTTTGAAAATATACAAAGGTCAAAAATGTAACGATGTTTCTAATTAATACAGTCCTTTGTCCCTTTATTATTTGCTTTTAAATTTTCACTTCTTATTTATGCGTGCTTTCCAGTAACAGACTAAATAAGAATAAAAAGTGAAAGTTAGGTAATTATCTGAACCTTCAATATCCAAACGGAAAGAGTCACAATCGAAAGAAGAAAGTTTTCCGTGATTTTGCGTGAGATGTTGACCTCATGTTCCATCCGATTCTATTGGCAAATGTCAGGTGTCCTTTCAATCTCCTCCCCTAACCAAAAATGGACGGCCATGGGACAGGCAATTTTCTGCAATGCATCCTTTGCAAAAAAAAAAAATGTGTTACAAGTGTAGAGCTTCGGTTTCCTATTGTCAAATCGCATTCAAGTAGGACATTCTTTTCAATGACCATCCGCAGGAAATATACAACTCAGCACCCCTTTGCACACGAGCATGAAAACACAACTTGGGCGGATAGAGCAGTGGGTGTTCGAACCAACTGTTGCAATGGTTTCACTGATGGGCATTTCGGAGGGAAAATGGACATGGGTGGAGACCTGTTGATCGTTCACATCATTTGCATGATTGTTCTGGACGAAAACACTGAACCGATCTCGTTTGCATGTCAGTATTATAAAGGTCATCGGTGTCAAACAAAACAGCGATTCTTTTTGTTCGTGTAATGCACGCTTTCAGCTCGTCACATGATTTTTTTTCTCGTGTAGTGAAGTCATTAGGTAGCCGCATCGGTAGGAGGCGGCATTTATAACATTACTATTAAATTTTAACGCTTTTGACATTCATCCTGTTTCAGATACCCAAAAGTTTCAACAAATTATAAAGTTATGGAAGGAATAAATTATAAACTTATTTAAAGAAGAACCTAAGTTGATTCAGTAAAGATTAGTTGTAAGTTTATTTATTTCTTTAAAAGATCTGTTTCACATCAAATTTTGGAAAATGTGATATTTGCGTAATCACAGCTGTAGTATATGCTTATTTAACTAACCTTAAGGTTACTTATTTAAAATTCAAAATTCTCTGAAGTTAGTTTAGTTATATTAGCGTCCCGTTTTGAAGCAACACAAGGTCTATTTGGGGACAGACCTCATAAGTTTGAACCTTGGTCAGATGACGAGCCCCACCCAGGTGGGTCGAACCATGTTTATACTCCCAGCTCTCTTGTATTTTAAAGTGCTGCTCCTGTTCGGGCAAGGCCAGTGTCATTTTATTGTGCCTAATAAACCCCGTCCTTCACATGCTGGTGGGGCGGCTCTATCCCCTTGGTCCTCTTCCGGCTTTACACCCTTCCCCAGGTAACACAACATGTCGCACGCTATTGTGCAATATTGTTCGATATTATATAATATTATATGATATTGTACAATATCTTTGTGCTACTGGGGTCTTGGGTAGGCCGGGCCACCCAGGTAGCACAACATATGACCCGATATTGTACAATATTGTTCGATATTATATAATATTATATGATATTGTAAAATATTGCGAATACTGTTCAATATCGTACAATATGTTGGTGCTACTGGGGCAGTGTGGGTATTTTTGAACCACACCAGCGAGAGGACGTCTGTCCCCCTACGTATGATTTACCTTGCAACAGGCCCACACACACAGCCGATTTTCGGTGGAACTGGGTTTCGAAGCTGGAACCCTCCAGCCCCGAAGCCGAGACCTTACCGCTAATCAACCGCAGCCTGAAAATTCTCTGAACGAGGAAGAAAGTGGAGTCCATCAATGCGGCGTCACGGTAACATGACAAACATAACTGCTCTTATTGTGTTATGCTATTCTGTGCTTTTACGTATTTTTTTGCTCTTCCAAGGTTCAAGATGGATTCCAAAATTATATCCGAAAATTTGGAATTTAAAAATTACAAATTTGCGGTTGCGGACTTGATGTATGTTACATGGGAAAGGATCTACTCATTTCAACAAAAACATTGGAAAGGGGGAGTGGGTGAGTTAAACGCGTACGGAATGTTGGTTCTCAACCAGCGGGATACTGATACCGTTTTAATATGTAGAAAATAAGTTATGGATATCTATCAGGCTTTATAAAATTCTACGGAAATCGCTGTCATAATTCTGTACTAGGGAATTTTGACGCAGACTTACGTCTATCCATAGCTGTGTCGGGAAAGAAAAAAATTATGACCCTTTTCGCGGTAAAGTTAAACGTTTTTCGCTCCGCAACCAAATAACATAGAGAATTGGTTTTAGTTTCATTTAACAGAGAAAAGTAGACATTGAAGATTTAAAAAGAATTTTAGAATTTGAAATTATGGTTTAGTCACAGTCGAGCTGCAAAGTTGCTGAAAATCTCGAAACAGTTTACATAGATAGAGTCACATAGTCACACTAGACTAATAGTTACTATGGAATATAGAGTTAATAGTCACATACAGCTATTTTAGTCACAGAAAGTTACAGTTGAGTAAGGTAAGTGAGTCTACGCCCCTCAATCCCAGCGGCCGTTTCGCAGAGACAGCCTCCAGTCCATTTTTTTTTACTAGGCATATTTAGCAAAAATTCTGGATAACGAAGTTGTACGCATATGTAATGCGACTTAAAAATTTATAAGATGTATTAAATAGTATAGATCCTGATTATATTATCATGTCATAAATCTTATCAACAGCCCAATGCAGAAATAACCAGCGGTAGTGTCTCTTTGACTTTCTTGTATACTTCCATAAGGTGGATTTATTTGTGTTTATCTTCGACGTGTTGCGAAGTGAATCAAGTAAGCATTTTATTTGTGATTTTGATACAAATATTCAATTTAATACAGATCTGCGATTTTAGTGTCAAGGCTTCACACCGAATTTCATTTGTTTAACTCATGGAGGTGTTGAGTTATCGTGCTCACACAAACACGAGTAGATAGACAGTATATTTACTCGTGTTTGTGGATGGATTTGATCCAAACTTTGATACAGAATTGCAGTTTCAGTGATAAAACCGTAGGTCACCTTGCATTCATTTAGCTCTTTTCGCGTTTTAGTTATTGTGTACAAATGCGCAGTGCGGGCAGACAGACGCCCTATTAACGAATTTCGCCCATGATTTAATACAAATCTACAATATTAGTGTAAAGACCACAATTAATTACCAATTTTCATTAGCCTTCCGTTGATAAGTTTTGGCGTTCACAAATAAAAGTGAGCTTAGATCTCATTAGATGGAGATAGGTGCTCAGCTCACGCCTGTAAACAAAGCTTCCTTTGTTTTCAGTTGGCGTCTGTTCTGCGATGATGGCGTTAGGTAAGGTTTCCTTAACTTTTTTTTTTCTCTCTTCAGACTTTGTTAATAAAGATTGTTTTGATTTCGTTTTCTGTGAAATGTTTTTTTCCCTATTTTTGTTTCCTATTATTCGGGATAGGTTCGAGCCACAGAGGAATATTTATTTTACTTTAAAGTCATTTTTTCTCGACAGAAAAACTTATCCCAATTAGAATCCATTGATGGAAAGTGGCCTTTGACAACGTTTTCCAGATAGATTCTTCCTTACTTGGTTTTTTCCATTGTATGTCGTCAATTTTGTTGCGTCTTAATGTCTATTACAGTTTTGTTTTTTCTTACAACTGTTTTGATATCTTTGTCATCGCAATTTTTCCTGAAGCAGCAGCATTCGTTCGCGCCAGTTACATTGCTTTAATTATTGTTCTTTTATCCCTTTTAGCTAATATTTTCTGTAGTTACTCCAGTTTCTCTACAAATAAAGGAACATATATAATTCCAACTATAATATTTTCGAAGTCAGGGAACACTAAAGCGCCAATCACGGTGAGACCGCTCCACGCAATTTCGGTCGCGTCGCTCCAAAACCCGTCGTCAATGCGAAAATCCGATGAGATAGTCCGGGGAAAAGTGTGGATTTTCATCTTCGTTCGTTATTCATTTGGAGCGTTGGGTCATAAAACTGAAATGAGACCGTGGGGACGGGGGAGCGAGGCTCTCTCATAAAAGTGAAAACCACAAAATGAAGACCCGTGCGGGAGGGGGGTTCTTATTTGAAAGAGGGAGGAGAAGCCCTATTAGCGCAAGATGCTCCACAATATTCATGCGATATCTTTACGATGTTGAGGGGTATTCAGAATATCGTAGCAACATCGTGGAGATATCGTAGAATATCTTGTGCTAATAGCGGTAAGCGCAGTAACCCTAGGGGATCGGAATGACTGGTAGTGTAGTTTGCATAGAGCCTCCGTGAATGGTCCGTCTAAATGGATGGGCTGAAAATTGGAATGGCGAGAAGTGCTACCACTCTATCTGCGTGGAACAGTCTCACCGTGAATGCCCAGCTTAAAACATGAAGATTCATCAAAATCTCGGCTTCGAAGTTTTTGACGATTACAATACTTTCTCTTTGTACACTCTGTGTACATACTTTCTCTTTGCATGAAAAAGTAAAAATTGGTAACTATTGAGTACTATATCGGGTGATGTAGGAATGGAATTCTGAGCAATAGATGCATAAAGAGTGAAAATATTTTCATAAGAATCATTAAAAGAAATTGTATATATTTGCAGTATTTATCAACTCCATCTGTTTCGGAAATAAGCAAGTACATTAATTAAAGTAAAATCTCTCTTTATTTACAAAAAAAACACCTTTCATAAAAACCAATTATTTGTAAATTTTGTAAAAGACAACAGAATTTTCTGACGTCGTGGGATTTTAAGAAAATTCTGACAGATAAAATACTGATTGTTTCAACAATCGTTGGAATTGTATTTCTAATAGTTGATATGCACAGATTACATTGTTATTGATTTGTTCTCTCCGTGACGTTTACTGGGACTTATTCCAAGTGAAGCAATTAAATGTCTTCTAATTAATTGCAGAAGAATACGATATGTATATGCAAATATAAGTTTCACGCACCAGAGTCCGACTTATATTATCTCTGTATTTTGGAGTTATTTTCAACCTCAGATTGTTTATAGATAATTGCTTCATAATCTTCTTTAAATTCCTTCTAAAATATTACCAAAACATTAGTTTTATTGCCGGCAAGTAGGTGAACTTTTATTTTAATTAATAAATAAGATAAGAAAAATTTCTTGATTCAGTTTTTTTCACATATTTTTAATCATCATTAAAGCATTTTACATGAAACGTTTTCGGTTTTTAATATAAGAAGATAAGAACAAAGGATGAAAATGCTTTTATTTTGAAATGCTAACCGCTTTCAAAATGGTTGTTTTGTTTTGAAACTGATATGTAAAATACTTTTCAACTCACCTGAGCTATTTGATCCTAAGAGGACCAATTTTTCTGATTCTGTGAAAATATTATGAAGAGATGAAAGGGCTAAGCTCTGCAATGAAAAAAAACTTATATTATTTAATATTCGTGAAAACTGTTTTGAAGAATACAAATTAAACTTAAGTGAACAAGAATGCATATTTCGGGTTAAGAAACAGAGTATTTCTTTAAAAAAGTTTTTTTAAATAAAATATTATAAATTCATTTTCACGCCTATTTGAGTTTGGCGAAGAACATATTACATAATTTAGATGTTAGATCTTTTTTATAACTTGAAAATAAATCATTTCTTGTTTACATACATAAATACCGGCAAAGAATGGTAAAAGCCGGCATTTGAAAATGAAAAACTTAATATACACCGTGATAATCCTTAGCATTTTTATTTATTCGTGTTTGTAAGCACCGCTGCATGTAATTACAAAACTTATACATCAAATTTTGTCAGCTCTTGACATTGAATTGAGGAATTTAAGAAAAAAAAGTGAAATAGTAAGAACGAGTTTTCGTCCGCAATAACAGCACCCCACAAAGGTATAATTTAGCGCATAGTTAATCTAATGTATTTGAATCTATAACCGAAGACGAAGGTATAATGAACAACTTAAAAAGAAAGTTATCCCCTTACGACAAAGATTAAAAAATTTAAAAAGTCTTGGTAATTTATTTGCAATGTCTTAAAAGCTATAGAAAAATCTCGAATATTTATGAAGGTAATAGATCTTCCAGGTAGAATTCCAAATGCCCTATTTTGATCAAAAAATTTATCTTCGTCTTGCTGGAAACTCTTTTCGCAAGATTTTTGAATGAAATTCAAAAAAATTTTCAGCTCTACAACAAATACAAAATTACGCTTAACTGACGAAGAATAAAGCAAATAAGGAAACAAATATTAATAAGAAAACTTTTCAAATTGTTTAAAACATTTATAACATATATATCAATCATATCTAGCACGTTTAGTTCTTATTATGAGAGACGCAATAGTTACCACTTCTACAATACGAGGCATCTGTTTGTCTAAAACTTAGCAAGGTACCTCAATTTCTCATGTTTCCCTTTTTGATTTATCTATTGACATACATAACCATTTATCTTTGAGGAACTTTATTTTACAATGCATAAAACCAGAAATTCAACTTCAGGAATTGACAGTATCTCTGCCAAACTTACAAAAGCTATCTCCCCTTCTTTGGAAAGCTCACCGATTAATGTTTTCAATTTCTAAGAATATGAACAACTGAGAGAACGACAAAAATTATCCCAATTCAATTCCTATCAATATGAAATGGAAACGAACAAGCCAATGAAATACAAGCACAGATTCACTGATCTCTATGCAGAAACAGCTGCAAGTGAAACGAAGAGAAAAAGAATTACTATTTTTCTCAGATGAAAGCTTGGAAAGCTTAAAAAGAAATTTCCAAAATTTAAAAACATGGCTATAATTAACAGTAACGCAAAAAACAGGTGTTAAACATGAACAGATAATATATATGCAAACTGTTGCTAATGTAGATCAGTATTGGACAATAATATAATTATTATTTCCATCAGGAACTGACTTAAGGTCTAAAATCAATGGGAGAATGTTCACGCAAGAGATGAGACAAAAGAAAAGTCCCAATTTGGTGAACTTCAAAAATTGCTTAAACATATGTTTGAAGAAATAAATAAACCATATTAATTATCGTGAGAAACTCAAACACAGGCAGGTAGACTGATTGAAAATTCAATAGCATTCTGCAAACGAATAAAATAACACAAATTTAAAGATATAACATCCTTTAAACTTTTAACAAATAATTAGTTGAATTTAGATTTTTGATTACTTTGCAAACTTTGAAACCTGAGTAGATGCAATGAGTAATGAAATGATATATTGCTTTTGTAGCCTTTTACCAATAACAGAAACATAACGTGGATTTAGCTGACTGATCATCTAGTGAGCTTCTAAGGAAACTGTTTCTAAATTCTCTAGCTGTTATACCATTATATAACGAGAAATGATTTTTAAAAAATTTTATGACGAAATAAGCAACAATTAAAGAAAAATTCTACAGTTTCTATGAAATTCACTTCTACCTTCAGAAATAGAAAACTTCATTAACATTATGTTCATATTCTAAAGTAACATTATTAACATTAGGTTCATATTCTAAAGTAACATTATTAACATTAGGTTCATATTCTAAAGTAACATTATTAACATTAGGTTCATATTCTAAAGTAACATTATTAACATTAGGTTCATATTCTAAAGTAACATTATTAACATTAGGTTCATATTCTAAAGTAACATTATTAACATTAGGTTCATATTCTAAAGTAACATTATTAACATTAGGTTCATATTCTAAAGTAACATTAGGTAAATATTCTAAAGTAACATTATTAACATTAGGTTCATATTCTAAAGTAACATTATTAACATTAGGTTCATATTCTAAAGTAACATTATTAACATTAGGTTCATATTCTAAAGTAACATTAGGTAAATATTCTAAAGTAGAAAAGTAGATAATTGTATAGGCTTATAATTTCACACCTTTAGCATTAGTTTAAAAAATTATTTATACTTTCCTAGTGCATTTTTTATGGAAAATACCGTAGAGTTCAAAGTCACGAAATCCGAGAACAAAAAACTCCGGGAAAGCGCATTAATAAAGAAAAGTTTTCTTCAAAAAAATCTCCTTTTCTGTTCTAAACCGTCGTACAATTCCAACAAAACCATCATTCCAATGCACCACAATAATAACTAAAAGAATGTGAGGTCAGAAAAAAACCCTTTCTTATTTCCACTTTATGGATTAGTTCATGCATAGGAAACTTTTTCAACGAACCATTACTTCAACTTTTAAATGTTCTTTCGCCCACTCCTTTACCATAATGATATAACTCGATAAAATGTGCTAACTGTACCCGTAACCACGACAGGAGCCTCGCCCCCTGACTTAAACAATGATCTTTATTACGGAAGCAACTCTTGAGCGGTCATTCAAAAAGTGAAAGAAAGAAATGATTTAATGAAAGAGAAATAAAAAAGAACGGATAAATGAGTGTTCGTGGTCAAGCACTTGGAACGAAAGTTGAAGACCTTGTGCCTCGGCGGCAGGGTGGTTGTACATGGTTGTGTCTTGAGCACGAAGTATCTGTAGATATGTTGACCCTTGCCGGCGATTACCTAAAAAACCTCTGTCTTGCATTCTTTGGAGTTAGTGTAATTTGGCCGATTGCTGGACAAAAATCAAAATGAAGTTTTCCTAAGGTTAATCTTCATGTCTGGCGAATGCGTCTTTGGACGAAAGACAATGAGACTAAAAACTAAAAAAGGACGTCGGTGTACTGGTCAATTCAAGGCAATTTTTGTCTATTATTGATATAAAAAGTACAATAACTCCTAATTTCATCACTCTATACATTATAAGAAACATTACTATTGCACACTCAATAAGACCTCGCTAAAGGTTCTTCGTTAAACGTTTATCAGTATATAATGCCCGTTTTCTTCGAATTCCATACTATTTTTGTGAATATTTATTTAACCTGACTATTTTAATGTTTGTAAAGATGTAATCTGGAATCAATTTTTCACTCACTTCCCGATGTGCTAAATGCATTGTAAACTTGAATGTTCTCGATAACAATACACTATTTTAGTATTTTCAGAATTTAATTATCGGTTAATTAAATTAAATATTCATTCCATACTATGGTAGTGAATTCTGGAAAAATTGACAAAAAGATTCCACAATTTTATGATAATGAATTGTAAAATATATTAAGACTAAAAAGTAAAAAAATAAGTAAAATAAGGAAAATGCCTACTTTTTTAGTACGCTAATTAAAAAGTGTTTTAAAATACTGTTTTTATTAAATTTATTCATTCGTTCAATTACACGCAGTTTTCCTGGCATGATAATCACATAATGGTATAGTCTGACCACGGATTCCGAGACTATCTCTTGGACGAGTTTACACCGAAAGGGGTGTCAGGCAATGAGACATATGAGCGCATTTCCGGAATTCTTTGTTAGATCACGCTTAGTAAAATGTAAACATCACCCTTCCATTCTTCACTTTCCCCCTATTTTGATGAAAATAACCTCGCCCAGCGCATGCGCAAAAGCGCGGAAGTTTTCCGAATCCGTTGCTATAATAATAATATATAATTTTTAATCAGCACGAATTTTTTGTTTTGATACTTATCAGCTCCCTCGTAATTGGTTTGATATTAGCGCAGAACAGTTCATACAAAAATTTGCTTTTTTCGTAATCAATATTTAAAATCAATATAATTATATTTGCTTTATAGTAATAGGAATTTAATCTCTTCGATGCACGTCTTCACGACGTGTTTATTTAATCTCCTGATCTTATATCTTATAATAAAATAACTTTGGGATTGAAATTAATTTAAGAAAAGAAATTCATTTAGCTTATTGGATGACATTACTTTGTGTTAATTAATTTTATTAATTGATAATTAAAACACTTCGTTATGGTTTGAGATAAAAAAATTGGAACACAAAAAGTGCTTTAAAATACTGTTTTTATTAAATTTATTCATTCATTGAATTACACGCAGTTTTCCTGGCGTAATAATCACTTAATGGTAATATATAATTTTTATTCATGCCGGAGAATTACGAATTCTTTGTTTTGATGCTTATCAGCTTCCTCATAATTGGTTTGATATTAGCGCAGAACAGTTCATACAAAAATTTGCTTTTTTCGTAATCAATATTTAAAATCAATATAATTATATTTGTTTTATAGTAATAGGAATTTAATCTCTTCGCTGCACGTCTTCACGACGTGTTTATTTAATCTCCTGATCTTATATCTTATAATAAAATAACTTTGGGATTGAAATTAATTTAAGAAAATAAATTCATTTAGCTTATTGGATGACATTACTTTTTGTTAATTAATTTTATTAATTGATAATTAAAACACTTCGTTATGGTTTGAGATAAAAAAAAAAACTGGAACACAAAAAGTGCTTTAAAATACTGTTTTTATTAAATTTATTCATTCATTGAATTGCACGCAGTTTTCCTGGCATAATAATCACGTAATGGTAATATATAATTTTTATTCATGCCGGAGAAGTACGAATTCTTTGCTTTGATGCTTATCAGCTTCCTCGTAATTGCTTTGATATTAGTGCAGAACAGCGCATACCAAAATTTGCTTCTTCCATAATCAATATTTATGACCGAAAATCAATGTAATTATGTTGGTTTTACAGTAATAGGAATACAATTAATTAAATTTTAAATTTAATCTCTTCGATGTACGTCTTCACGATGTGTTTATTTAATCTCCTGATTAGATGACGCACTCCATTTGGGGCATTTATTGTTATTTCAATCCACATAAAAACGTACTTGACACATGAGATACTAGAATAACCAAATGATTTCTCTCTTT
The DNA here is from genome assembly GCA_013235015.1 of Araneus ventricosus. NCBI lineage: Eukaryota > Metazoa > Arthropoda > Arachnida > Araneae > Araneidae > Araneus > Araneus ventricosus. The sequence goes on from BGPR01003668.1 coordinate 114,130, forward strand.
TAACACTTTGAAGGCCCAATTTTTTTCCAGCAGTTGTATAATAAAATAACTTTGGGTTTGAAATTAAATTCACAAAATAAATTCTTTTAGCTTATTGGATGATATTACTTTTTTAAAATTAATTTTATTAATTAATAATTAATCACCAAGACAAAACACTTCGTTATAGTTTGAGATAAGAAACTGGAACATGCTAGTTTTTGTTTGATCGAAAAATTAGGTGAGAACTGACGCCAACCTTAAAAAATGCACTTAAAAAGTGATGAATTCGGTGGAAAGTATACTTACTGTCCTACAACCAAGAGAAAAACCCTGAACAGGGTTGCTGCAAGTAAACGAGTCGAAGAGAAGAGGGAAACGAGTATAAAATCAACCGCAACATTTGGCAAACTAAGCGCACTTCGTTAGGCGAGGCATTCGTTTTCGACTGAAGTACAAATCGAAATGAGACTTCCTGCGGTTCTATCTGCGCCAAATGAAATAAAGCCCTTTTCTTCACCCCCAAGATGCAGTGGAATATCCCGTTCCCATAACGACTGCCATCGGGATGTCTAGTGTCTGGGGTTTTTCTCGTGGCGGTAGGACAGTACCACGGCCTTAGAAAGGGTTAAATAAGTTGCTAAATTGACTTACCAGTTTAAATCCCAAAACTGCTGTAATTTGATCATGAAGCAGGCACGTGGTTGAATACGAAGGGGTTAAAATGTGTAATTGTAAGAAATCAAAATAAGTTGTATCCTTCCCTTGTCTCTTTCAGAATCTTATGTAAGGATTTCACTTAAAATTTGTGGTCAAAATGCTTGTGCGTATGTGTTACTGCAACATAGCGTTTCAATTTTGTTTCAACAGAAACGCTTAAAAATCACAAAATTATCTTTTCCAATGACAATTTAGCGGCACAGCACGAAATTAGACAAAACTTAAAAACAGTCAGTGACTGTGTACTATCTGAAAATTTGTATAAAATGATTTCTTTGTTGTAGTCGTTAAATAAGGAACAGGCCGAGTTATTAACCGATTTTTATTTATTATTCATTATTCAACATATTATGAGAGTGGCGGAATATACGTACAGATCGTATGAAAGCTTTAAGTCAAAAGCGAACAGAAACTCCCTGCATTTTCTCAGATAGGGATTTAACAAATAGACACGAGATCAAAGTGAAGGGAATATTAGCTATTTTTACTATATTACGTAAGTGCTTTAGGGAAAAGTTGGCGCCAAAAGGACGCCGAATTCGCGATTTTTGTGTTCGCGTGGAAGCGATTAAAATATTCTTTTAGTAATAAATATGCCAAACGAGAGATTTAATATACCTTCAGCGCGGGAAATAACACGAAACTGGAGTTTAAGAAAAGCGATTTTGGAATACATTAATATTGTACTAAGATTTTAAAATATATGATATTAGAATTTGAAGTAAAATTAAGTGAGACTATTACATGTATTTATACATATTATCAAACCATTCAACCAAAATTTATTTTGGTTGAATGGTTCGTTCTCGAGCATAATAATTTTCTTTAAGTGAGAGACAATCGAGTATTTGTTTTGATACATCACACGTTGACAAAACAAAATTCGTTCGATTACTCCAATAAGCAGTAATTGATGTGAAATTCATAATTTTTATCGATATATTCCTAGAGAAACGCTTTAAAAACCAACAAGGCTATTTTCGATCAGCAGGTCAAAAATTCTCCGAACTAGGAAATATGTTTTGTATTACATTTTCAGTATTCTGAGTTACATTAGAATACAACTTGAATGACCTTTCGTGTATTAAATCACCGATGACCTGCAGAAGCAATCACATAGAATGTTGGATAAAAATGTTAGAAATATATTTTGTAAAAAAAACATAAAAAGTGTATATTCCAAACACCTACTAAAGGACGTCTAAATATCAAGGATGTTACGTTTTTGTTACTATAAATGCTTTTAGATTCGAGTTATTGTTGATACTCAGAGAACACCGGAAACGAATAGCAAGCGGACAACTCGCAAACGATAAAATATTTTATAAAAATGGCAACGTCAGGAAATCAACTTTCGTGCAGCTTTGTTTCTTCACATCATAGAAATATCCTGGTCAATGCCTGTTTGGAACTTCAAAGGCGAACCCCTTTTTTGCAAAAAAAGCGAAATCAAATTTTATCCAAACAGTTGCTTGAGACAGTCTATGATATATTTTCTTTTACACGCTAGAGTGGATTACCGTGGCAGGTGTAATAACCTTGTATTGGAAATTCGAATATTTTGGTACAAAAAGAACATCAATAATGCATATTAAATTTATGGTTTCCATAGGACTTAACTCGAAGGGACTAAGTTATTCATACATAAATCAGGAAAATAAAGTTACTATACCTATTTTAAATCTCGGACAATAGGTCAAAATCATGGAAACAAAAGAAATATGGTTGCCTAGTCGTTTTTGATATTTTGAAATCACATCTGGTTTGAAAACAAGAGCTTTCTATTTTTACTGGGCTGGTTACGTTAACTGTTGAACATGGAAGCAAGAACACGAAATCTAGTTTCTTCCGTATACATAAAAGCAACATTTTAATGAACTGTAAACAATTAATCAAATTTCTATACATCTTAGTCTTTTTATATGTTCATTCTATGTCAAACGAAAAACAGTACGACATATCACAAATAATAATCCTAATTTTTGTAAAATTAAATTAAAGGGTCACAAAATCAATTTTTTTAAGTATTCCGCTTGTTAAAATCAAAAACATCGGTGAAAGAGTTTTAAAATAAGAACGGAAGCAAACTGTTAAAGCAATAATTCGGACTAAAAATATCCGCATTTGCCTAATATATACATTGAGCAGCTTTTCATGCTCATAAAATCTAAACGTTCAATTCGGAAAGCAAAGATAAATTTACACAAAAACAAATATTTAAAACAAAATAACTTAATGCGTTCCTATATCAGCACATTAAACTTACGAATCTTAGAAATGATACGTATCAAAAAGTCGTCACAGTTAGCTTATAAACAGAATAAAGAAATAGATTATCAACTAAATAATCTCCTTTTCCCAAGTAGAAGTATTAGTAAACCACCATAATAGAATTATAATAGTTAATAACGGTAGTAGTTATCTTTCTTAGTAAATAACTAACCAAATCTTTAATTATACAATAAGAAAACATTATACGAATAGGTGATTTTTGTCTTGATTTTAGATAGAGGCCCAACTTTTCATCTTTTTCTCTTTTGTGTATAACTAAAGTGACCATTTATTTTTTTCCTCAAAACGGAACATCTATTAATTTTTAGGAGAATCATTTTCAAGAAAATGCATATTTATTCAGTTTATATTTATCAATAAAAAGAAAAGGAATGACCAATCATGTGGAAATAAATATTTATGAGATCCTGTAGTTTTTTAAGATCAAATTTTTGTTTCGGTATATTTGGTGTTGATTTCAAATAAGATTAAAATTCTTGGTAGGATTTCTTAAAATTTACTTTGGTAATTAACATTACTTTAAGAACTGCGAATTACAACTGTGTTTTTTTCACTCGTCCACCACTTATTCGGAAGCAAAAAGTTGTGTTGTTATTACAGGTGCATTAGTGCCAGGTAGACATAGAATATAGTATTCAATAATTAATCGAAAGCTCGCGTGATTCAAATTATTGGTGTAACGGTGTTTGAACAATTCCGCCCAGCTATTTTCGGTTAAAATATTACCAGCATTTCCTTCTGTCCCTTTTGTGCAGTGTAAAAAAGTTAGAAATATGTGCTAGCTAGCAGGCTTCGAACCGACTTGTATACTATATGTGAGCCGTATAGTGCATGCTCCGTCATCGCAGTGTTACTAGAATCTAACGTCGGATTTTTTTGGCACCTTTTTCTGAAATTATTACCTTGTGTTTCTGTTTCTAGTCTTTTGTTACCTAGGTTTCTGAAAATGGGACATTTCTGTGTCCCTAAGCTGTGTTCGGGACAACGGGACAGGCTACCTAAAAACGGGACTGTCCCTATCAAAAAGGGACGTATGGTCATTTTATGCATAACTGATGCTCCACATTATTTCTGCAGTTCTATTTCAGCTCATTTATCCTCTTGTAGAACAAACGAAGGAAATGTTCTGAAGAACAGAATAGAGAAAAGGGAAAATTCGAAACAGAGTTACAGTTGGGTTATAAGCAGAATCGTGAAATTGATAATCAATTAGATAATCTTCTGAATCACTGCTACCAGCCGTAAGCTTCTGCTCGCGTGTGATTTTATGTATAGGTGGACGGCTGCAGGAGGTTTTGAACTCATTTAACCTTTTTTCCTCGACTTTCGCCTTGTTTTGAAACAAAAATAAAATTCGTCCCAGTCTGTGATTCTGGATCACGAGAGTCATAAAACGTAGAAAATATTCTTCAACATACTGTACATTTACTTCACTTTTATGATGCATTATGTTATCAAAAGAAAGCTGAAAAATGGAGTTGAACCTATGAGCACACATAGGATAGGGTATTTTTAAAGCATTTAAGAAAGTATTAATTTAAAAAGTGAGGTTATATACGCTGTATGACTAGACAAGCGCAAATTTGCACCCCTTGATTGATCTGGATGCCCCGCCAGTGGCATAGCGAGAAAGGTGGCAAAAGGGTATAGGATGTTAAAGGATAGTGATGTTAAAATGCTTGTACTGACTGTGTTGTCAATGGAATTGGTTCAGGAGTCAAATCTTTAGGTAAAAATTCAACTAACTCTTTTGCTTCTAAGCCTTTTTTTAATTACGAAGATAGCATTAAAAATATAGAAGCAATTCTAAACATAACAAAAGGCAAAAGTAAAGTTATTGGATAAAACCGGCTCTTTTAATGCCTTAATTAACGCATTAAGCGCTTGCCTGTCACATTCCAATTACATATATATATATATATATATATATATATATATATATATATATATAAGCTTAAGCTTGTCCACAGCCAAGCTGCTATATTAATTGTTGAAAACTCCATATATATGGATTGCCTTTTTTTAATACTTTTAATAACAACAGAGTTTTTTACATGTTAACATAAATGTTTAAATTTAATTTTTGTTCATGGTATCTATAGTATTTTCAATTCTTTAGATTTTGTTTTAGATTTGGCTGTATTGTTTAAATTATGAATTTTTAGTATAGGATTGGCTTCATGATATGTCTTGTTTACTTTGTTTATGTAAGATCATATATAACAAGTTATATATATATATATATATATATATATATATATATATATTTCTCTGTTATCAGTCTTATACGTTGCCATGAAGGGAAAATATTAGAAAGTTCATTTCAAATTTTTACAGCAAAATATAATGGGGCGAGGAGGTCACTATGCCCCTGGTACCATTTACTCTTGGTATGTCAGCATGTGCCAGAAATATTTATTTACTATCTCATATACCCGGCATTGCTCTCTTGTATTTTATTAAAAAAATTAATTATTGAATTAATTGGCCTAGGACCTTCACTAAACATTATGATTCAATATTTGCAATCAAAATTTGAAGTACTTATAACATAACAAAGGTTACAGTTATCACATATCAAATCAGCTGTTAACGACTAAGTCGTGTAAACGTTATATCTGAGAATTTATTATTAATTTATATTTAATATTAGACTCAATTTAGTTAATATTAGACTCAAAGAAATACGAACGTGAGTGTAAATAAGCGCATCTTTTTAAATATATATAGTACTTTTGTGTAAAGATTTTTTTTATGTAAAATATTATAACACACAAAATCTTTTTATCGTCTGCAACTTTATTTTTAATTAAAATCAGAATATCATTTGCGCAGAACAATATTTAAAATCTTGTAGTGTCTCGAAAATTTACAGACTGTACGAAAAGACTTTTAAAAACTGCCGAAAGCTCATTTTTGACATAAGTTTATCTATAATTTTTAAGGAATAATACAAAATTTAATTCGACATTGTAAGAAGCAGCTCGAAGTTAAATAAACAAAATGATTTAAAATATCTATAATGTCTTCATTCTATAGGACTGGCAATGCTTAAGATAAAAAATCTTTTCCCTGCATGGAAACATAGTTTTTAATTAATAAAAAATTAACAGTTTAATTAATTGTCAGGAAACCTTCACTATAGGAACTTCTTTATGTAAAATATTATAATACACAAAATCCTTTTATCGTCTGCAACTTTATATCGCTCACAAATACTGCAACTCACAGCATTTGTGAGCGAAGTTTGTAGGAAATTTATTCAATAGTTAGAATTTCTACAGCGTACATTTGTGGATTTTCACTATTAATAAAATGAAGAACTTCAGAAAAAGAAGATATATTGAAGAAAGAGGAAATTTACTAATTTTAAATTGAAATGAACGTCAAACGAAACTGAAGAAGAACACGAGTTTTTATTCTATATAATAAGAAAAATAGTGGAGTTATGCACACATCAAATCAAGTCCAACAAAATTTGTTAACAGAAGATTTATAACTAAAAAGTAATACAACATTTTTTACTTTTTTGTAAGTTGCTAGTTGTTAATTAAATCATTTTACAAAAGATTATTAAAAAATATTTTTAATAAAATTTATTATACATTTAATTGCAGTAAGTGTTGCATGTGACAAAATTTGGTCAAATTACATATGCTAAAATTGCCACAAAATATCTAATATTAGCGTTGAGTAAAGAGTGTTCTTTTCTCTACTTTCTCTTACAGTTCCACAATTTGGCGCGTTTTATCTTTAACTTCGCTTTACAGTGAACAGAATATAGTATGCATTTTTGGGCTCTTCCCACTGACTGAATGGGTCCCAAATTTGATACAGATATGCAATTTTGGTATCAAGACCACATGCACTGGCTCATCTAGGGTAAATGGCGCCCTGGACCCCTTTAAAAAGTGATATAAACGCAGCAATGTTTTGTCACAATGGCAAGTGGCGTAGCGAAGGTAAGTGGCGCGCGGAAAATAATACGATTTTTTTTTATCCAATTGTCATCAGTGGTTTAAAGCTGGACATTCATAGAGTTGCCATAATTATCAATCATTGAAACGGGACGTCTAAATTAAACATGAAAAAAAGTGAGTAGGGACTGGCTTATTTTACTCTGATAAAAAGTCAATAAAGTTTAAGCAATCGAATAAAATGAACACGTAGAATAATAAAAAAGACGCAAAGCTAATTCTTTTTAGCCCAGACATATTTTAAGGTGGGTTTACTTTCTTAATTATATCATTTTCTTCTTTCATATAATTATAAAATTGGGAGCAGGTCATTTTAAAATTACAATGACAATATAAAATTGCTTCAATTGTTTCCACTGACAACCGGTTTCTTTCGTCCGACCATGGAGTTGACATTAGGGAAAATATTCTCTTCACATTTGCATTGTGGGCTGGAATTATTGTGGAGTATGTATTCGCATAGCTTTATTAGGCATGATTTCTGTTCAACATAAGGAAGAATACGGGACAAAAACGGGACAAATTTTAATACGGGATTGAGTAGTGAAATATGTTATAGTCCGTACATACGGGACACATGGCAACCCTAGGCATTCACGAGAAGGCTAGCTATGCCATTTGTCTTAAGACTGGTCTTTTTTCCCACCCATTTTAGTCGAAAAATTAGGCAACAGTCACGGATGTTCCAAAGTTTGTTTTGAGACAAGGTTCAAAGTCGCAGAATTCCTGCCACCCAGACATCTCTTCTCCCACTCGGGGGATTTCGAGTTTCATTTCTAGCCTCGATGCGAGGTGCCAATGTAGGCTGATCCTTTGTTTTGCCGCTACCCTCGCATCGAGATCTCAAATTGAAATCGGCGGATAGAGTTTTGGATTTTAAGTTCTTTTAAATTTCACCATTTCGAATCATTTGCTCCAAATTTGACAGGTTTTCGACATTGACGATATGTTTTTAATCATGTGTTCTAAAAATTCCATTTTGGAAGAGCGGTGAATGGCCTGCTTAACAAGCGTAAATGGCGCAAGTGATATGGAATTATTTTTACGCACCCTCGTCATGTTTTTCTTTAAAAATGCCATAAACTCAGTAATGTTTTGACTTCATGGCGCCCCTGAAAACTGGTGCCCGGGACATCTATAACCCCTTGCCCCCGGCCGCTACGTCACTGACCACATGCCAACTTTCATTTCTCTTGCTGGTTCTGTTTTCAAGACACACCGACAGACTGACAAGCTTAAGTCCAAGAATAGTTTTTCTCACTCAGGGTTGTCTAAAGCCGGCCATTCACTTTACAGATAAACTGGATATTTTGGAACGCGAGAAGGAAAAAGTCATAAAAATCTATGGAAATCAGTCAAATGGCTTGTGGTGGCTCGAATTCCGTCTCGACTGAAATCGGAGCGGAAACGCTGGAGTTTAAAGTCTCGCTTCAGAGGGACCCTGAAAGAGGCTAGCGAAAAGAACAATGCTTTGCGCAGATTGAAGCCTCGCTTTGAGGGTAGCATAAATTAAAATCTGCTGACTGGGTAAAATCGAAGAGAGATTGACAAGCAGCTGTAGAGAGGGAAAGAAGATAGCTCCCCCTACCTTCGTTTAGAGTTAGCGTCCTTTTAGATACAAGTGAATGGCGTGCCTGTATTTTTCGATTAAAATGGGTGAAAAAAATCCGGGCTAGGACAAATGGAATGGCTATACTTCAAGTGAATGGCCGGCTTAAAACTTATTGATTCATCCAACTCCCGAGGTCTGATTTTTTTTACGATTGCAATACTTTCCCTTTCTCTACTCCATATACGAAAAAATTAAAAGGTGTTAAATATTCAATGTAATGAACGTTAATCTAATGTAAAGAGCATATTATGTACCTATTATTTGTTGTATCAAATACATAGGTATTTTCTTTTTTAACATACAGAAAAAAATCAAGCAGAACTCAAGATTTCTTCAATTTGTTCCGATAAATGAGTTTTAAAATGGCACTTTTCATAATTAATAATAAGTATCTTTTCAAGATAGGTTCTTATACAACATCAATTTTATTTAAAATTTTAGTTTATATAAATTAAGATATTAACGTAGCGAAAGACAGAAAAATAGACATCGAAATGATTTATTGAGAAAATTATGCACGGTGAAAGAAATAATGAGGAAGAGGAATAAAAACAAAGTTTCAAGGCTACCGGCTGTGAATCTAAAACAATGTTTCTCTAGAAAGTTATTTTAGTGTCAGATCTCCGCCGACTTTGTTTTCATCTCCTGTTTTTTCATTTCGCGGAGATTAATGATGAACAGACGGTAGAATCACTCGTGAAAATAAGAGTCTAAAGGCTGTGAAAACAAATTATTAGTTTTCTATCGCGTATTCGTGATATCATAAATAATTTTAACTTAAAATATGCTTTATAGATTTGATTACTCAAAAAAACAGTAAGAACAAAGGTGATTACTAAAATTACAGAATAATTATATTGGAATAGATTGAAAAGGCATGGATAAACTTCGTTTTTCATATAATAAGAAACAAATATATTTAACGTAAGTGCATATTAAAAACATTTTCAAAACACTTACATTTGCATAGCATGATCGAAACAACATAGACATTATTTATATTATGATACTAGCCGCCTTTAAAGACCAACTGATTGGCCCAATATATTAATAGTATTAATTAAATTACATGAATCAACTTTAACATTTGAAACTTCTTTCACTTTTTTCGTAAGCTGAAAGCATTAATTGCTACAAAAGATTAAGAAACGAATTGGGATATACGAAAGCAATACACAGGAAATGTATTAGTTATTTTTAGCAATAAATTTTGATGCATTAACAGAACGAAACGGTACTGATTATTTTAAACCTCATGAAATTAAAGATTTTGACCCTTAGATTCAATTGCTAAAAGATATTAAGTAGAATGATTCTCTAAAAAATAGATTTAATGACGGCCATTTTCTATTTTGATTATATATAATTCAAATTCAATTAACAATAATTACACCTTGCTCAGCTAATAATAAAGCTCATAATTAGACAAATAATACAAAGTTCTAAATCAGTTATCACTAATAATTCAAAGTAATATGATTGTTTTGCATTGGATGAAGTTAAAGATGAAGTCCCTTAGATTCAACTGTTAAAAGAGTGTTAAGAAGAATGACTCTCTAAAACCAGGGGGAGTGGCCTCTCCTAAACTTTTTCGTATACTTTTCAAACATTTGTCATTTCCCTTCCCCCTGCGTTGATAAAAAGTTCGAACCAACTGTAACCCAGAATGCAATGACTATCAGAAGGTTTTTCATTGTTGATTATAGTGATAGTAAAATATTGAGGTGAAGAATCATATTCAAAAAAGATACGTATGTATTAAAACTTCGCAATATTTATTTTTTATCAAACTCGAGCAATTCAAGTTCCGCGTGCGGAGAAGAAAACAGAAGAATAGCTTGCGCATGCGCAGAGATTGCTTCGAATACGCAAGTAAAACGAGACGCCATAAATGTTTGCTTCCTTACAAAATCTCGCCGCCAGAATTGGTTTTTGGCAAACTGCTAAGTTTTCAGAGTCTCCCTTCTTTTCACAGGCATTTACGCATGCGCATGGAGTTGAACAAATATGCGATTATACAGACCGACAGACAGTCAGCCCGTTGACGGATTTGGCCCAAAATTTTATACGGACCTACATTCATGACGATAAAACTGTGTACCAAATTTTATCCATCTAGCTGTTCAAGTTTTTGAGTTATAGTGTTCACATGACCGCGGACATACAGACAGACAGACTTCCCGTTGACGGATTTTGTCCAAAAGGTGATAGAAACCTACAAATTATGTTTAAAGACCACATACCAAATTTCATCCCCATAGCTCTAATAGTTTTCGAGTTATCGTGTTCACAGACAGACGCACATACATACACACAGACATAATTCCAAAATTGTGTTTTTCGGACTCAGGGAGGTCTAAAACGTAGAGATTCGTCAAAATCTCGAGTTCGAATTTTTTGACGATTACAATACTTTCTCTTTGTATACTTCGTATACGAGAAAGTAAAAATAAGAAATTTAGTGAAGATCATTTTATTTTGATGATGTATAATTCAAATTGCAATTTCAATAATCACGCGTTATTTAGCTAATAATAAAGCACATAATTAAGCTAATAAAAATTAAATGATTAACATAATCTCTCCAGAATATCGAAAGATCTAAAAACCAAAATTATTACGCGGATGTGATAAAACAGAAAAATATTTTAATCCGGTCATAAAAAAATACATTTATTTTTATTTTTCGAAAATGATTGAAGTAATTAATTTTCCCATCAAACACGCAGAATTTTTAAACAGTAGGAATTAAGTAGAAAAGGGACAAGTACACCAAACGGAGAAATATATAAAATAGGTTAATTTAAAAGACGGCTGCATTTATTTTTAAAAGAGAAAAAATTTATGCATGTATACTTCCTAAAAATGAGTACGTTAAAAACAGGAAAAAAGTAAGTTAAGGAGAAAAAGAGAGAGATAAGTACCCTTCCTTGACACAAAAAATAGAGTTTGTTTGACTACATGAAATCTATCTCTAATTGCAAATGCTACAATATTTTAAAATTAAATTTAATTTAAACATTTGTCGCGTGTCATGTAACTAAAATTACATGTATTTAAAATTATGTATCATGTATTTAAAATTCTTGTAATTTTAGTTAAACACATATTTATACACTATAAGTAGATGACCAAAAGTTTTCAGAATTTTGTAAAAATATATTGGAAACTTTTGAATGGATATATCACGCGAAAAATTTTAACATATTTGAGGTCCTAGTTTTTGCATCAAATTTGGAGAGAGAAATGCCTAATCTAAATGTTTAATGAGGTGAGAAAAGCTTAAATATCGCCAAAAGTCCTGATATCACTGAAGTCCTCTAATACCCCTGTTACTCAATGTTAAACATTGGATGGATGAACAAAACTGTAATGTTTGCTTTCCAGTCAGGACTTCCATATGAAAATATAACAGCCAGCCCCAACCGAAGGTTTTCCTTAGAAGTATTTAAAACTATTTAATGGTAAATTATTGATTTAAAAGCAGAAAAACCTTCTATATACATATTAAAAGAACTCTTTACGAATTAATTCACAGGTTTTGTAATTGCATTAACATGAATGCAACAAAAATTTAGATTTTTTTAAGCACAGAAATTCTCTACTGTGATAACTTATTCACAACCTTCGCAGTTTTTCGCTTTAAATCGCATATTTTTTTTTTTTGAAAACTAACATTTTAGGAACTATCCCGCAATTCAGAGATTCGCCATATCTTACCATTAAACATTCAACTTTTCGATTCGATATCCTTCTAATGAACTTTGCTGGATTTTGCTGCACAATCAATGAACTTCGAAAATTCAGAAAAATGAAATATGTGTTTACTGTATGCTTATAAAGAAAATGGTAAAGAGGTGAAAAACCATTACTTGCTAGGTATTAAAACCTACAACAGTGTACTACAACACAAAGTTACGATCTTTTTGCATTAATTTCTAAATTTGAAAAGATCGTTGTTTCTTGATTAATGGAAAAACTCATCTACTTCAGCTTACAAGTTGAATCGATCTTTTCAACAGAAAAGATCCAAAACGCCGGTTATGAACATATCAGAAATAAAACTTGGCATTTCTGCATTCAAAGTAGACCCAATTGGAAACAGATATGCTTTCGTGAACCAATTATCGTTCCATAGATTTTTTTGTGACCATTGCTAACTGTAACTAAACATATATAGTTTGCTAAGAAAAATGGAGCCAATTAAAATCCGCTGCGCAAAATAAATACATTGCATACTTATAAAGCAATAATTGATTTTAAAAATTCTGCATTAAATTTTTTTTTAAGTTTTTCTGTAATGTATTACGAGAACTGCTATATCTGAAAATATTTATTTTGGAAATGGCTCTCCAATGCATAAATAGCCGTTATCATTGCATGACTTTCCTTTTTTCAAGTTGGTATTTTTTATGCCAACAGAATTCATTTTGTTTCAGTGGCTAGTATTTTTAATTGTTGGCCTTTTTTCATGTCTTCGAGGCTTCCAAAGAAACTCACCCAAAGAGCTGAGAATTACTGAAACATTTTTTTATATGTATAGGTTTTATTTGCTGTTTTATATATAAACCTGATGGCAATTGATTTGGCCTTAGAACCATCCACAATTTCCCGCTTGTATGGTTTAAAACTTCAGAGAGTTAGGTGATGGCTCAGGTGTCGTTCTCATCATTTAAACCAGTGGTTCCAAAACTTTTTCGGTTCTCGGCGTCCTTTGTTAAAATCCAACAAGTACTTTTTGAAAAGTAGAAAATTTTTGTAGCTTTAGTTAAAAATAAATAAAACACATTTTACATGACATAAAAATTTATTGGACAAATTTTATTAAATATAATCATCTGTGGAATTAATGAATTTTTTGATAACTACACATTTTCTCAAATAGAGCTGGACACTGCTACCCTCATTTCCTTTCCCACATTGATTTTCGGACGCTATCTTGATTTTAGGACAGAAACTGCCGAAAACCCAGCTTTGTAAAAATAAGAAGTAGTAAATGGAATTAAAATCTTGTCTGAGCCTTAATAATCAAATGAGCTTTATCACATAGAAAGGGATATTCATCTTTTATTGACAACTAAAACTTAGTTATTTCCACGCTATTAAATTTTGTTTTGAATGATGACCACAAGACAACTCAAATCAGTGAAAACAACACACTTTTCATTCCATTACCCAGGAGGATCGACTCTACCCAAAGGTTGTAGAGTCATCCAACCACTTGCTTATTAGTTCGTTATTAGCTATGTTTAAGTCGCAACTTATGATATTGAATTTAAAATGTAAATAAGATTTAAATAAAACTTCGCGGCAACCTTAGATGGAAGACGGGACACTCCACGGCTAGACTATGGTACAAAATTACGAAGTATGTCTCAAAGTGGAACTCGTGTAGCTTCGAAACGGAACGCCTGTTACGTAAGCACAATTCCCCGCGTACCAACTGTAGCGCCCTCAAGTGGCCCAAAGTAAAAACCATTCAGTATCAATGAAATACTGATCATGTAAACAGCTTCGCCCATGTGAGAACAACAAATCAACTCCCATTCATCGGAGAAAAATAAATCATATTATTAAAACCAAAAAGAAGTCCGTCATTCATAATACAATCCTCTCCATTCTGGTCCGTCGAGCCGGAGACGGATTAGCGAACTATGGATAAACAATCAAGACCTCTCACTGCCAAGGATTTAAATCGAATGCGTGGGAGAGTAAAGTTATATAAAATTGACTAACATTAAAAAATTTATTGATAGCTGCGAAAATACGATAACGGATAAAAAATCAAATCGTTATTAGTGCACAGCAGAAGCTTAACAGTGTTAAAGTATTGAAGGAAGAACTAGAGACTCTGTTCAAGCAGTATCTGAATATTGAAGAAGATGAAAAGTCCAGTAAAAAATCTGACAAAGAAATGTTGGAACTACTTGAAGAAAGGGATGAAATAGAGGTAAGTCTGAAATGCTTACTGTCTAAATACAATGTTAATGAAGTTGCAATGATTGAAAAAAAACTAATCATGATTTTAGAATTACCCAGATGGTGAACAGCCTTCAGTTTAAAAGCAAGATTAGAATGTCTTCCGTGCAATATGGGTGGATGAAAAAACCTTTCATCCTTTACGAACTCGAGGATATTGGCCTGATATGTCATGAAATACCGAGAACCTTAAAGATGTCAAGAACACTTGACAAAAAACGCTTTATTTGGTTGGTTTATTCTGCACGTTTGTTTCTATCAGATAAGTTAAACTATTGATAACCTCATTGTCACAGTTTAACAACTTAGATAGTTACAGGCGTCGTTTCTCCCAAATCATACTTTTTTTATTACAAAGTGATTTATGCAAGCATGTTATCGCCTAATGACCATATATTTTTAAATTATAAAATTTTTAATTTTTTATGAGCGATGAAATAAATGTACAAGAGTGGTGAAATCTTTTTTATTTTAAAGTGAATTTATACCAAGTGGCATAATACTGGATGCAGGACCATCAAACCAGGGACCCACAGTTTAAGGAAAACTGACATTTAATGGCAGTTAGGGGAGAAAATCTTCAATCTCCATACTTGAAGTTTGCAGATCTACTAATATAAAAAAAAACCATTGTCTAGTGCTCTTCCTGAAATGTGTCTTTTGTATTTGATTCACTTTCAGTTCAATCCTGCTCTATATCGTTGGTAATGACGCTCATTTTCAAAATATAAATCATATAAAGTCACTGACTTGGGTATTCCATAGGCAAAAGAGGTCTGAAAGAGCAATCAATGGAGACGATGACGAACATCCATCAATGTCCTGTTCATTCTGAAGAGCTGAGTTGTTACTTTTTATGAAATGAATCCGAAATAGACAATTTTAAATTAATTTAACAAAATAATGTTAATTTATTAAACAATAATAAGTTATTGTCAAATAAAATGTTAAAATAAATATTGAATTGTTTCCTTCCTTCCTTCTTAATTATAAAAAAACCTTTAAAACTAGCTAAGCACGACTAATGCTTCAGTTATTTCAGGAAATTAAATTACTAATATAATAGCCCAGATCTGTCTCTCGGTAACGCTGTCACCAACAATAAAACTCTTCATATCACTGCGAGACACAACAACATTATTTCATTGTCAGAGAACCTAAATTTCAGTAATTTTGAATTTAAAAGTGTAATTGTGATTCTAATTTCAAATTTAATAGCTCTTAAAATTGTGAAATAAAAATTTTCTATCGATTGATATAAAATTTATCTCTCGCTAAGGATCAACAGTTCCCGAGAAATTTTAAATTATATTAATCATATATTTCAATTTAACTTCCGTTTTTTAATAGAAAATAAGGTAGTAAATTACGTCAGTATTTCTATGCGCGTGATAGTTTGAAGCAGCGATGCATCCTCTCATTATTTATTGCAATCGTGATATAATTTGATAATATTTTGGTAACGTTTGACAAGCAGAGAAGTGCTTCGCGTTCTGATTATAATTTCGAAAAGAATTCCTTTGAAATTTTAACTTTGACTTGCTGCCGTTTGACAAGTTGAGAATTTCATGGTTAGTGAATTATAATAAAATTATTAACAACGAAAAATACTTCACACGGAAATGTTGCTTACCAAGATGATTTTTGCTAAAGGAAATATCATATAAATAATATGTAAATAAAAAAATATTTCCCGTCATAAACATATGTTTATTTCTTATTTGTTTCGCCAATGTTAAACATTTCTCTCGCAGATATATCTATTTAAACACGTCAAATTTGACGGAAAATCTCTCGAATGAAGAGGCAATTTGTACCTGTTATATGACGGGTGATTTTCTAGTACTTTTTATAATTGGTAATAGTGATGAGATTAATTTTCGCTGATAGACCTAGAATTTTCTAGACATTTCCTAAAGTCTCCGTTTTGTCTAGACACGCTATTAACCTATACCATTATATTTTGCGACTAAAGTAAGAAGTTTATCGCATTTTGAACCACGATCTGATAGTGCATTGATCTCTCGTTAGTACGTCGCTTGGTGCCTCGAACAACGTATTAAATAAAGGATTTTTATGCATTGCACATTGTGGGATTTATGCTGTCATTTTAGCTGACGGGTCTCGTGATTCAAGAACGCCGACTGTCACAGATGACATCTCGCCCCTACTTTTCACGTGTTCTTAATCAACCAAAGACATGAACTCGATTCCTTCCGAAAAGGCACTCCGCTGCCTTTTTAAACGGCTTCCAGACACTGGATTGCATGGAAGACGCAACCAGATGGGAAGACAGAACCACGTGTAAATAGGATGAAAATTATGTCCCAACCTTGAGTGATATCTAGTACTTCGAATCAGTGCGTGCTGCAATCGATATTCAGCAAGTTC
>BGPR01003669.1:0-35066 GCA_013235015.1 Araneus ventricosus
CAGCATGAAGGTTGAAAATAAAAACTCCAACAAATCTATAAAATTATTAAATATTTATAGAAATAGAGGATCTCGTCACCCAACTTTTGCGACTCAGTAATCGCTGAACTACAACTCCGATTTTCATTTTTTTGTAACTTCTGTTGTTACCCTTTATTTCTAAAATAAGACATTAGTTATGTTTCTAACATATTTAGTTACCGAGGTATAAAGGATCTCCCATACAACATTTTTCGTGGCGTTTTGGCGTGTGAATCAAATTCCTTCCTGAGATCCCAATGGGAGGAACGTAGTCCTACGTTAAAACAATTGTGGTCATAGTGCACCACCTTTAAACTCATAACAAAGACCGACGTGTATGACAATAACCTTTCCCTACCACAACCAGCAAGCCTCCATTTTCCTGCTTTACACACTGAGAAAAAAATTCTGGCAGAAAAACCATATTTGTATGGTAATGGCATTTCTGGTAATAAAACCAGAATTCTGGTGATAATCAACAAAATTTATGGTATTTAAATCATTTGTTTAATAATCTTACTGTTCGTTCTGGTAACAGTTTACGAGAATTTCTGGTTTTCGAAATTATGGCTCTTTTTACCCACCTGTTTAGTAAAATTACAACCCTGAAAAGTTAATTTACCAGGAAAAACGGTTTTCATACCATACACTTCGTTTTTTTACGAGAATCACGATAAAATTACCAGATTATTCTTCAGAAAGTATCGTTCATTTTACCATATGTTTGGTGATTTGACTATGCTGACCTCTATGACATCTACCAAATACAATGGTATCAGTGCATTTATTTTTTTTACCATGCCGTATGGTAAATCTCAAATATGGCGGTACTTTGTTGGATTGAACTAGATAACGTTCCTCCTCAAGTATACCAATATATCAGAGAAAAGAAGGACATTAATGAAGTGTTGAAGTGTGAAAACATTCTATACCCTGATGGATCAATCCATAGCGGCGTCTGTTTTATGTATTTGTTAAGTGCGTAGTGCAATTTACTGAAAGTTTCAGTTTGGAAATGAAGGAACGTTAAACGAAAAATCTTTCTCTGTTCGCTCGGCCATATTTAGCATGACGAGACATTTTCGCGTTAGAGCTGATTTGGATATTTACATACCCATTGAAAATAGACATTAAAGAAAAGCTAAAGAAGTGGGGATTTGAAGAACTGGTAACAGGAGTTTACTGGTAAGTACTAAATTTTATTTTGAATTGATTTTTCGGTAATGTTGAATTAAGTATATATGATTTGTGAGTATATATTTAAATAAAATTTCTCATTTATTGAAAGTTAAAAATTTGACAGCTAAGTAAATTGAATGTCGAAGAAAAAAAATAAGGTAAATATATGCATATATATGTTCACAAGAATACTTTATTTGTAGTTTCTTTTCATATCAATCATATTAAACGATTTTTTGTCGATTTTTTTTTTGTTTATGCCCAGTCGGCGGCCTTCGACCCCATTACATTTGAATGTATAAATTAAAGGTAAAAATCTTTAAATAATTAGCAAATTTCTTAGCTCATGACTTTGTTTTTACAATGCGAAAAAATGAAAATATATTGTTCACTTCCTTAATGCATTTAATGTATGCTTCATCGATGTTCTGCCAATAATTTAATATTTAATTGCCGTTTATTTTTAAATACCTTTTCCTCATAAGTGAATTACGTTTAAAGTTCGTTTTGCTACGGTTTCCTGAAATAAAATGTCGAAATTTTACTTTTTTTTAAAAATTAAGATTGTTAATACTAGGTTATTAAACAATTACTACAGACGTATGAAGATATGTTTAATTTTATCTTCATCTGTATGGTGAAAAGGAATGCGTCAAAATTATTCAATTTGCAATAGTTTTTTGTTACATCAGATAATGGTAAAATCAAAAATTAAATGATTTGTTATTTCCTGTATTTTATTTGGAAACTTCTTGCATAAATAATATGAAAATTATCAAAATCAAGTGATCATAAGAACAAATTGAAAGAATGTTCCTATTGCGTTTTTTTCCTTCATAACTTGAACATCTTTCTATTATTTATACTCTGCTTCTTAAAACTGTCATATCTAAAATTATATATTTTTTATGAAGAATATGGATGGATAGAATATTTATAATTCTTTTTTGTTTTTGTCTTGTTAGACATTTAGTAAAAATTTAGCAATAAATTTATTTTCGGATCCGGGGATAGTAGAGTCCCTGGGTATTTTTCCAATTTCATACAATGATCTTAGGTTGATTCGAACCGGATCGGTGCGCGTTTAGTCATCTGCGGTTGGCAATACTTCGAATGGAAATAAAACGGGGTTTTTTTATACGCAACTGTAGTGGCGGGTTGTTGGCATTTTTTTGTCAGTGACATGTTTTTGGAGATGAGAACGGGAGCAAAAAGAATATTGAGGCCTTTCTCGGAGGGTGCCATTTTTTTTCCTCTTCACCGAATCAGATCGGCAATAATTTTATCCCGTCTTTTGATGACAATTTTTTCTTGCCTTTTAAGCATTTTGAAACGAAGGCATAATTTTGTGATACTCTTGATCTAACAATTTTTGAACCCGGTACAAGCTAAGAACTCAGAACTCAGTTCTGGAGCATACGCCGGAGACACACTCTTCATCCTTGATCCTTGAGAACGGGAGAATGATATACGTGCACGAGATCGGGTTATATTTTCTGGCAATATTTTTCGTATTAGGGAAGCATCTTTTAAACTTATTTTATTATTTTGATTACTCCAGTGAAGAGTATTATGATTTGGATTAATAATAAATCATTTTTAAGAAAACCTGATCTCGTAACTGTGCCACCTCTAAGAACTTTTCACTGTCAATTCTACTAAAGGTGTTAAACACACTCTCGTCGATAACAGTCTTCAGATTTTTTTACTTTCAATTCTATGCATTTAGATATAGTTTTTCAAAGAATTAAGAAAGTAAATTGTAAGCAACTTATAATCGACATATAATCCACATAGCTCCTAAACTTGAGCTGTGCCATTTAAAGAGTCTGTAATTTATTTCCTATTCATGTCTTCTATATTTTCTGAGATCTTATTTTTGGAGAAATTACTTTTATCTTTCTTTACTGGACAACTCTAAAGCAACAATGAAGTAACTAAAATTATGTTAAATTTGCATAAGTTATGAAAATATTGAAATAAATAAGATGTATAAGGTTCAGTATAATTTTTGAACATATCTAATAGCTATTCTGAATATCTGCTGCTAAATTATGTCGAATACATAATTGAAACATTTTTAATTTGATCAATTATTATATTTATTAATTTACAAAATAAATATATAAATCTGAATGATTTTCATTTTTATTTAATTATTTATAAGAATGTTAACCTATGTTAAGATGCAATAGTTTTGAGTAATTAGGTAGTTTTCCACTCCAGGTTTTTAAGTACATTGTAGAGTTATATTTCATTGCTCACACAAACATAAGGGATTTTAGAGAGAGAAACTGAGATTTTAGAAGGGAACGTTACCTAAAACTCTAAATACATTTATTTATGTTTAAGTTCTTTTGAAATTGGATTCACTTCTTTTGGAACAACGAGGTGGCTTCACTTGATTTGTGATGTAAATATAAAAATTTTGGTATGATATACAAAATTTTTCTGTAATCCTATTTTTCGAATATAAATTTTTTTTCAACAAAAAAAGGAATTTTTTAAAAGAAAAAATACTTTTAATATATTTAGTTTTACATATTCTTAAAACGTTGACAGGTAGCGTAGCGTTATATAATATTCAAAGAAGCTTGCAAAAGTGGCACCACTAAAACACAAAGGTCTAGGAAAGACACATGTATTCAAGGTGCCAGTTTATAAGATTGAGACAATAGAAATTTTTTTTTTATTTCTATGACAACAGAATTTTCTTCCCCTGCAATTACCTTAAAAACCTTTTGTGCCAAAACCGTTAGCACATTTTCACAATTCATGATCAAGACTTATAGAAATGGTGTTATTATCCAATAAAAAAAATTTTGTCAAACAAAATAAGCAGAATAACTGTAATGCTTTGTTGAAGTTTTAATAATAGTGACTTTGAAAATGTTCTCATTTTGAGGCTACTAATCATCTCTGTATTAATATGCACATATCGTTTATCATATGGATTTAGTCTACCTATTCATAACAAAAGAATTGTAATTATTTAATTAAATTTTGAGAAAAACAAATATTTTGAAAATTGTTGAATACGAGTTGAACTTATTTCGTTTACTACAGTTAATGGAAAATTTGTATTTATACAAATGGTACAATTCTAAAAGCTCTGATCATGCTCGTTCAAAATGTACTGCTAATTTCAATGTATAAAATTTAATAGGGCAGTTGCAGTGGGAAGAAATTTAGTTTATATAAATAATGCAGAAGTCGGTCCAAATTCCCCCCCCCCCAAGGGGTGCAATTTGGAAATATAGACTTATTTTGCACAAAGAACTTAGGAGTGAATTTTTTTTTTTTGCTCATAAAACGTTCTAAATTAATTTTTAAAAAATATTTCAAGTTGCTAAAATAATGTTATATTAGTGCATAATTTTTTATCGTTTAGCTTTTACTTAATGTTTTTATTTTTTATGAAAATGTTATAATGTTAAAATTTTTTAGAACTAATTTTTAAAATTGATACAATTATAAGTTTCTAATCCAGGAGACGTTATTATTTTTTACTTAACTGATTAATTAATTTAAATAAAATTTCTAAAATAAGGAAATAGTTTCCTTATTACATTAAATTAAAACCTCGTAAGAAATTTTAGTCACTTTTATTCTGGACATAACATATATACCGAATCAGAATTATTTGGTTATCGGTAAGAAAAACTAGTTTTCCAAATATGTACACCATTTCATATATTTGCTTTCAATTTTGGATATGTGATCAAAAACATGGACTTGAGTAAAAAATAGGTCGTTAATTTATTTTTAGATGCTGATAACTGTATGAAGAAAATGGACACAGCTCAAAGAAAAGAAAAAGTGAAGCCAGATTCTACCTTTAGAGGTCTAATGCGAGAAAAGAACATAAATCCTGATGATAAGGGTAAAAAACTGCTGAATTTAATAATATAAAAAACTGTGTATTTTAGGTTGAAATTTTGTTTCAATTTGTATAATGTTTAATTAAACCCCTTTGCCCCGACCGGGACGCATATAGGCATACTGTACTCAAGTAGGGCAACATTGTAACTTTGGAGTGCTCTGATTGGACAAGCGAATCTGACGTCACTCTTCTGCACATCGCATCAACAGTGAGAGATTCGTATTTTGTTTATAGTTCTTCAAACTCTAAAAACTCCTTCTCCAAGATAAAAACTTTTTCTCCAAGATATTGTCTGAATTTGTTTTCAAAAGAGGAATCTTTCTTCTTCTTGATTTAATGTCGTTAGATTTGCTTTAAATTCTTTTTTTCTGAATATATAGTCAGGTATTTTATTTGCCCCTTTTGAATATAGTCATGTTATAAAAATGTGTAACAGATGGCAGCACGGTAGCTTGCACATTTATAGTTAATTCCTCTAATATATATATTTTTTCTCTTTATACTAAGAACTTTCAAAGCTAAAACTGCTTTGAAAATTCTTTTTAAATTTTACTTCAAAATTTAATTTTAATAACTTTTTACAAAACTCAATGTTGGTTAAAAAATACTAAAGATTGCTTGGATCATTGAAATACGATTTTCAACCTTTTACTGAAATAAGACAAGTTTTTTTTTTAACAACCTTCCTTTTTCATAAGCCGTAATCGAGTGTCATAATAAAAGGTTGGTTCGATTTACTTTTTTAACTCCTGTTAGAAAATCTCGATGAGCATTCCTGTTAGAGATCTTGATAATTTTTATTCATCTTAACCATGTTAACAATATTTAAAACACACGTTTTATTTTTAACCATTTGAAAATATTGCAGTTGGTAATATTTTTTTTATCTGTTGCTGTATTAATGAAACAGTGAAACCACACTAAGTATTTCGTTTGCATGAGTTTGTGAGAAAGTCAAGAGAATACATAATTAACCATTATCTAAAATGAAATGAAATGAGATAAAATAAATTTATTTAATGTTGTTTTGAGCAAAAGTCTTGTAAAGGTCATGTTAGAAATTACACTGCAAGAATTGTGTGAACATAAATCTAATATTCATAAATTTCCATAGGCAAATTGAGATTTGCAATAATAATAGATTTGTCTTGCTGGTTTATGACGGAAAGATATCTTAATTAAATTTTAAAATATTGAGTTTCTGAAATAAAAATGTGAATAAAAAACTTCAATAATCATTTTTAAAAAAATTAATACAAAAAACAATTTTACACCGAGTATAGACAAAAAACAATGTTGTAAAACAAATGAGAACTAAGACTCCAAGGAAAGGAAACACTGCCTTTCGAAAATATAAATTTAAGTAAGCCAAATGCTAAATTTCATTGCTCCGGTCATTAATAATTGCCAATTCTTAAAACAATTTAAACTTGAATGCCAAATTCAGTATATCAAACTAATAATTCAGCTATTTGATTCCCAACACTAAAATAACAATTACATTACTAATATAATAGTCCAGATCTGTCTCTCTGTAACGCTCTGATGTCACCAACAATAAAACTCGCGCCATAGCACTGCGAGACATTAAACAGCATTATTTGATTGTTAGAGAACCTAAATTTCAGTAATTTTAAATTTAAAAGAGTAATTGTCGTTCTAATTTCAAATTTAATACCTCTAAAATAGTGAAATAAAATTTGTTATCCATTGATATAAAATTTATCTCGCTGTGATCAATAGTTCACGAGAAATTTTAAATTATATTCATCATATATTTTAAATTAATTTCCGTTTTTTAATAGAAAATAATAAATCACATCAGTGGTGTATCATGCGCGTGATATAGTTTGGACGCCACGTTGCATCTGATTATTTATTCCAATCGTGATTATATAATTTGATAATATTTTTTGGCAACGTTTGACAAGCAGAGAAGTGCTTTGTTTTGATTAGAATTTCGAAACAGTATTCCTTTGAAATTTCAACTTTTGACTTACATTTGACAAGCTATTGTTTACCAAGAGGTTTTTTTAATAAAGAAATAAGTAAATAAAAAAATATTTCCTGTCATAAAACATATGTTTATTTTATTTGTTTTCAATCAATCTTAAACATTTATCTCGCATATATATCTATTTAAACACGTCAAATTTGGCGGGAAATCTCTCGAATGAAGCGGCAATTTTCACCCGTCATACCATGACGGTTGATTCTCTAGTTTCTAAAATATCCTTGTATATCATACAATTCCTGACTCATAAATTGAAATAGCTCAACTATGTGTGGATTTGATTACTGTTTGTATAAAACAATTAAATCCTTCCTATTTTCAGACATTCTGCTCTATCATGATTCTAAATTTTTTGACAACATTCCGTATCATGTTATTTTGTGTTATTTTTATGTTTTGAATGGAATTTTTTCTTTTTTAAAATTTGAAAAAATGTTTGGTATTTTAAATAAAAATTTCTTTGATCACATATTATTCCTAGTTCTCATGTGTTTTACTACATTGATTTTTGTCTATACTCGGTGTAAAATTGTTTTTTGTATTATTTTTTTTAAAAATGATTATTGAAGTTTTTTATTCACATTTTTATTTCAAAAGCTCAATATTTTAAAATTTTATTAAGATATCTTTCTGTCATAAACCAGCAAGACAAATCTATTATTATTGCAAATCTCAATTTGCCTATGGAAATTTATGAATATTAGATTTATGTTCACACAATTCTAGCAGTGTAATTTCTAACATGTCCTTTACAAGACTTTTGCTCAAAACAACTTTAAATAAATTTATTTTATCTCATTTCATTTTATTTTCAATAATGGTTAATTATGTATTCTCTTGACTTTCTCACAAACTCATTGACAAAAGATTTGAAAATTTTTTTTGTCAATGTTTCCCTCACTAGATGGAGATACGTGCACACATCTTTTTACCTTGTTTACATTGTAACACACGTAAGATGTAAGATATTAGCGTCACAGTCTTTGTTCCACACTTGTTATAAGAGGTAAGATTTTAATCCCTTCTCTTCAAACTTAGTTCTGGAGATTGTATTTATTTCTTCTTTGTGGATAAATGTTTTTCTTTCCAATATTTCCTGGTTTAGGTTCAGGCCAAAAGAGGAAATTAAAAAATATTAGACCTTAAAGTCTTTTTCCTCTACAGAAAACCTATTCCATTTTGAATCTGCATGAATGTCTGGCCTCTGATGAAGTCATTCACCAGATTCTTACCTCTTGTCGTTGTCTAGTATTATTTTGTACCTTTCCACATTTTTAATTACTTTTTTAAATATTTTTATCTATTTTGTACTATTGCAATTTTTTCCTGGATGATGCTGCACTTGCGCACACCAATTGAATTGCTTCTATTATTCTTTGTCTCTTTAGATTTTCTCACTTTCTTGTTTCTTTAGATATTCATCACTGTTGATGCGATGTGCAGAAGAGTGACGTCAGATTCGCTTGTCCAATCAGAGCCCTGAAAAGTTACAATGGTGCTCTACTGGAGTACAGTATGCCTATATGCGACCGGCATATATGAGTGCCGTTTTAAATATGCTTGAAATATCAAGGTGGTAGCAAAATTATTTTGCTTATTAGCATTTATTCAGCAGTAGCCAGCTATTAGTGTTCACTATGTTACATTAATGATTTAAAAATTAAAATGTGTGTGTGAAATCATTCATTTGTTATTTTTTATTGAAAGTGAAATAGTAGATAACAGAAAAAGTATCCGCTTAGTTTAAACGTAAATGTACCATCACTTTTTTTAATAGAGGTATTAGTCACGTTATTGAAGTTTAATAAATTGAGTAATTTTGCTATTTCACAAGAGATAAAGAAATGGGAGAGCTTACGTGCGCAGTGCTTTTTGAGCTTGCTATTTAGTAGAGGTTAAGCTTTCCTTAAAATGCTTCCATTTTTGTTTTATCATTTATTTGCTGAAGTTTTTGTATTATGAAGTCTAGAGCAATCAACGTAAGAAATGAGAGAACTACTTTAAGTGATCGTTATTTAATCCCAATTAATTTTTTATGATCCTTTATTTTTAATTATAAAACATTATATTTACTAAAAGGATTGTTCAATGTTTTAGATTTTGTTAGAAAAAAAAGTAAGTTTAAGGCGATCTCTTCAGTTTTGACTCAGTCTGCGAGATCTTAACATATTAAGAACCGTTCTTGCTTTACTATAAGAATCATTCAAAATGTTAATTGAATTGTTTTACATTTTTTAGATGAAGACTTATCAACAGTCTACGCCAACTTTGTAGGAATTGTTCTACAAATAAATTGTAAAGCAATCACAAAAGTGGAGGCCAACAAAAGCTATAAAGTTGTTTCCTTAAGTTGCTAATCTTGGCGATATATTTGGCGACCACTTGGATGACTTGGCGGCGAAGTTGGCGACAAAAGAAATTTTCTAGAAGACCTCGAACTTTCAACCTATTTCTACTGGCTTCATGAACTTTCTGGAGATTACATCACTTCCTATATAATGAAGTCACTTCCTGTTGAGAAAGTATAAAAGCAAGCTCTCAACACTGTCCAATAAATTGAAGTTAGATTTGAAATATGTGCTTTTGTTTTCTTAAATACTTAAAATAAATTCACTGCATATTATGTATATTAATAAAGAAAATTAAATTACCAAGAAATGATAAATTTTAGTAATTATAACATTACTTAATAAATTTAACAATTTATAAAAAATGAGTCAATGAGTTTTTGCATTTATTTTTATACTTCATTTTTCACTCTGCCTCAGGCATTTGTATATTTACAAACATTCTGCTTTTTAAAAAATCGTAGTGATGTTGAGAATTGAGTAAAATTTTACCGGTTAAAAAGCAAAAATAAATAAATATTAATGCGATTGGCTTTATAAATGGACATACCGTATCTCAAATTTTACCAGATAATTTGTAATAGAACCAGAGTTATTCTGGTAAATTTATCAAATTAAATGGTCTAAATTACCATCTTATTGGTAATAGAACCAGAGTAATTCTGGTAAATTTATCAAATTAAATGGTCTAAATTACCATCTTATTTGTAATAGAGCCAGAGTTATTCTGGTAAATTTATCAAAATAATGGTCTAAATTACCATCTTATTTGGTAGTATTACCTTTGTGTACGGTAATAATACCAAATTCCATATCAAACAGCGTGGTAAATAAACGATATTTTTCTGGTTATTTTACCATAAAGTCATTATTAAACTGCTACGGTAAAAAAATACCGTACTTTATGGTGTTCCATATGAGCCAGACAATACGGTAAATTTTACCATATTCTGGTAGTTTTGAGCAGAATTTTTTTTCAGTGCATGATCGGCAAATATAGCCGTCATGCAGGGATAACTATAAGAGAAGTTAGAAGTCAATTCATGAGGAACAGAAAGTCTGTAGCAAAAAATAGAAGGTGTGACGGAAAGGGTGCAGGAGAACTTACTTTGTTTGCAAACAAATTTCCAAAAACTTGGTAAAGACATTTTAAGTTAAGAAATCGTCGCTTTAAGCAACACCACCTGTCTCAATTTTTTGAAATTTAAAAGAGGAAGAAAATACTCATTTTTTCGTAACCAGTAACGAATATTTCTGAATTTTTTTAACATTTGATATGAATATAAGATCGCATGTTCCTACGAGATGTGAAAAATATGCAGAAATATTAGTTATTGGTTACGAAAAAATGAGTATTTTCTTCCTTTTATTTCCTAAAATGAGTATTTTCTTCCTTTTATTNCCTAAAATGAGTATTTTCTTCCTTTTATTTCCTAAAATGAGTATTTTTTTGAATTTCCAGAACACTTGAGATATTGTTTAGCAACGGATTCTGAAACCGTTTTTGGGCATGCGCCAGGCAGAGTTATTTTCATCAACATAGGGAGAAAGTGAAGAATGGAAGGAGAGATGCTTACATTTTACTTAGCGTGATCTAACAAAGAACTCCGGAAGTGCGCTCATATGACTCACTGCCTGACACCCCTTTCCGGTGTAAAATCGTCCAAAAGTGCTAATTTCGGAATCCGTTGCTAAACAGTAAGTGGTGTTCCTTGTTAAACGTCGAAATGTTTTTTAATATAAGAGAATAAAGTAAGAAATTTGGTTTAATATCATTGTTTACTTTGCAAGTTTTAAAGAAAAGCACTAAAAGGAAGAAGTTTAAAAAAACGACAAAGAATTTTTTTAAAAGCTGTCGTAAGAATGAACATCGTTGAAAATGCTTTGTAAGAGCCACATAGGGAAGTTTTGAAAACTGTTTGTTTTCTCTTCTATTTATAAAGTTTTCTATCGTTTGTTATTTACTTAAAACGAACGATTTGTCTTCCATATTTTGAAAATTATTCAAAACTCCCTCCACAGTTGAACACTTTTTCCTATTAATATTATATTACATATTTCCATTAAATAGTTTGCTCTGATGCAATAAAATACATGCTACTGGAAAATTGTATCGAAATCTCACTTGTTAAATATAAAATTTCGCATAATTTCGCTTCGACTTATGCGATTATTTATTGCTTCATTCCAGAAAATGTACCATCTTACCATCCCAACTTTATTAGATAACTATTTTGAAGAGCTTCAAGAATTCCAAGAAGCAGAATTTAAGTGTACCTTTGGATCAGACCTTTTGCTGAGGTTGCGCTATGGTGAGATTTTCCTACTTCTTATCTTATGAAAAAGATAGAAATCAAGCAAATAAAAAATGTTTTAATTTTAATCGAATTGATTGGGTTTTTCAGCTTAGTTTAGTCCGATTCTGCTTTTTGATGATATTTTTGAAAGCTTCTTATCGCTCAAAGTTTTGTTGATTAAACAAATTTTTTAAGCATTTTAAAACTACATTTTTATTAATCTATTGAAAAGTAGAAATTTTTGCATTCTAATTATTTCCTACTTTTTAATCATTAATTTATAATTCATTTTTTTAAACTTTTATGGCTTCTTGGGATCAACTTTTTTCTGAAATTCATAGAAAGTGGCATTACTCGCACGGAATCAAAATTTAATTGAATTAATCAATTGATTGATAATTAAGTTCTTGAATGGGGTGAATCCAAATCACTTTCTGGTCGGTCCCCTAAATGGCCCCATGATTAAATCTTCTGTGTAAATTGTGAGTTTCCGCGATTGTACGTCCCACGATGCTTTACAACTGATTGCGAACCATTGTATCCATATTAACTCCAAATTGCGTCTTCCGAATCAGCTTTTTTTCAGCTTTTGGCAACGAATTTGTGTAAACAAATTTTTTTTACTATATAAATCAATTATTCATCTTGTTTCGATATTATTCGAATGTACTAAAGAGCTTAAGTTACTTGAAAGGAAAAATTAAAAGTGGACAATTTAATTAAATTAACTACTAATTAGCAGAAGTAGTTAATTTGAGAACTGTTTATATTTTGGATTTATATCGCCTAAGTGATGCTCATTTTGCGTTGGTGCTAATGGTCAAAAGTATTACGGGCAACAATCAGTAAACAATATCACAAAGTTCGTGTGTTATTTTAATTAAGTCTATAATCATCACTAATACTGCTACTTCAGATACTGTATTCGCAATCTATCTCATTAATTAATAACCATTAAAAATACAATAGTTGATCCCGCACAGAGCATCTGCGCTTAAGTTTACGCACACCGCGCTTCTCACCCATAGGGTATGGAGAGATGAAACAGTCGGCGGGGAAAAGTACAAAGAAATAGTGTTACATTGTATAAACATTAAAAAATTCAAAAAATACGCAGTATAAATATACTAACTGATCCCGCACAGAGCATCTGCGCTTAAGTTTACGCAAACCGCGCCTCTCACCGGTAGGGTATGGAGCGTTGTAACGGTCGGCGGGGAATAGTACAAAGAAACAATGTTACATTGTATAAACATTAAAAAATTCAAAACAAATGCACAGTAAAAATACAATTATCAAAAATAATAATATATGAAAAACATTTAATAGACACATATTCATACAATGTGAAATACAGTGACATCAAATACTGAGCTATTCGTGGGAAAACCATAACAAAAAAAAACTCAAATTATAACTAAACTAGCATGCAAATATTAATTTAAAAAGAAAGTCAATATATATTTGCAAATAATTTTTTTTTCGAAAGGAAGTGCCTCCTAAGTATATCTTAATCGCCATAGAAAAAGAAAAAAAAATACCTAATTTTTTTAATCTGTAGTTAGAGAATTGCAGATCTGCCTTGAAATTTCAATTGTAGGAAAAGGTTTTTTCAAAAGTAACGAATTTTTTGTCGAAGATTTAAACCAAATGGGTTTATGCTCATCAGCAGGAACTGCTAGATGTAAATTTATAGTGTGCTTACAATGAAAAACAAAATTATAGGCATCACCATATCCTCCAAAAGGACAATTTGGACATTTTGAAATTAAAAAGTCCAAACCTAAAATCGATATGTTGTAAATGGGCCGTGATTTATTACAAAATTAAAAAGTTGATGTAATAAGTAATTTAATATTAATGTTGGGCAAGAACTCCTTCACACGAAAACTGGTCTTGAAATCACTCCAATTAAAAAGTACGACTTCTTTGAAACGTTTTTCAGTGATAGAATAAGTGAAAGCTAAATTTAAAATTACACCACAATCTGCGTCAATTCTGGCAAATTGATCGGCTAATTCATTTCCTGGGATTCCAGCATGTGCCTTCACCCAAATGACGCTGACTCAATTTTTAGTTTTTAAACTATTTTCTTTAATATCCGAAATTTTTTAAACTGGATTTAATAGAAGAGAAAAAAAAGAGTGTCTAAAGAAGATAAACGGTCAGAAAAAAATTTAACTTTAACTCGTTTATCCTAGACCCTCTCCTGATACTTGAGCTCACCAAAAATGCATCGCACGTCAAGTGCCCGCAGGAAGAAGCTTATCAAGATGGCGATGCAGCAAAAAATTCAACAAGACAAAAAAAAGTGCCAATTGGTGAGCGTGTAACGGAAAAGTACCCAATTCACAATACAGTGATACCTCGAGATACGAGTGCCCTGGCATACGAGTTATTTGAGATACGAGCGCTGTCGAGCAGCGAAGTTCCTTGTTTTGAAATACGAGACATTTGAGATACGAGGAACGGACAGGTGTATGTACACTTTATAAACCAGTTTTTTTTTTTTTTGCTTTTACATTCTTTTATTATGTTTTATACAATATTTGTCATTTATAAAACATTTTTCTTATTCAAAACACATACAAAAAACAATTAGGGGTAGCATTTTGGGGGCTGTAACGGATTAACATAATGGCATTTCAATGGGGAAAATTGCTTTGAGGTACGAGCAAATTGGACATACGAGAAGGTTACGGAAACGAATTAAACTTCGTATCTCGAGGTATCACTGTAGTAAGATCCATGACATTCTATCTCAATTTAGAATTAATACATGATTACCCTTTCGCAGACTAAATCGATTTGACGTCTAATCTGAACGTACTCTTGTTAGCCTAAACCCATCTAATTCATTTCTAACTTACCTCTTTGAATCATTTTATCCAAAGTTTAATTCACATGCTATTCTCCCGCGTATATTGTTGTAGTATTGCAAACTCTACGTCTTAAGCTCATGTTTTTCGAGAAAGAAAGTTGTTTTAGAACCAGAGAGTGTAGTAGGCTTACTAAACAGGAGGAAGTTACCGGTTTTGATTTGAAAAACAACCAATCGACCGATTGCCATCGGAAAACGGAAATTAACTCCCTTATACTACTCATACCTTAGGGTTTTTAAAATTTGCTATGCTTTCTACCAGGCTTTTAAGATTTTGTAATTTTTTTCTTTCGCAGGTTCTCTGCTTGGAGAAATAAGGAAATATGAAGAGGAAAATAAATGGGAAATTCTGACTTGAAATTCAACTATCTTGTGTAGTGTAAGTTTCAACGTGTGGTAGAAAAGGATTTGAACAATTTCTTGAGGATTTTATTATTATTATTATTATTTTCAAATTGTATTCATTTCTGCATAAAAGAAAATAACTCGCCTTCTATAATTTCGACACATCAAGATTTTTTTTTAACTTTAATCATTTAAATAACACTTATATATACAGGGTGTCCCAAAAAGGTGAGACAAGCGTTTTTTCCTTAAATATTGATTTTAGACATATACTTCCACTTACAAAGTTTCATCAAATAGGATAAGAATTTGTATGAAAATACTTTGATATCCAAGGAGATTGATAATAAAAAGTTACAAAAATTAAATTTCTATATGGCCCCATAGAGCAAAAAACTCATTCAGTAAAATGTTTTCCTTGCATTCATCTATTCACATACAAAGTTGCACGCTTTTATCTGCAAAACTTACAGAGACATAAGAAGACATATTTATTGACTTAGACCACTTTTCGATACCTCTCACTACTGTTCGATCCAGTCTTTCAATGTACATTTGAGGGATAATATACATATTTCAATAAGTTATTAAAAGGGCGGAACGAACTTGTTAACTCTTATTAAATATAAGAAATAGTCAAATAATACATTAATTGAAGTATTTACAAAAATAGTTCATCATATGAATTTTCGAAAAATATCCATGGTGATACATCGGCAGCAACGATTCATCTGCTCAGAAACAAGAAGTGCTAAAAAAATATTACTAGAATACATTTTAAATGCAATTTTTCAAAACTAGCTTTACCTTCAAATAATCCAAACTTGTAGTTCTAATTATCTAAATTGTATTTTTGAAAATTACAATCGCATCTTTTTTCGGTAAATGACTTTTAATAACAGAAAACGAATACGCAGTAAGCATCCAAGTTCCCGTTGAAGCAACATGAAAGTGAATCTGAAACCTAAACACAGCCAATGAAAGATAAAGCGAAGAAAAGCAAATTAAGAGCTCGGAGGCGAACATTGGGTCAGATTGGGAAGGGGAAAAAAGAACATTAATTGGCCGAACGCCAAACAGGAACATTAGAAAATCTAGTTCTAGCTAAATTCTAAGACAGAAATGATAGCTATTAGCCTTCGCCCATGATGTCACTTAGTCGTATGAATTGAGCAGATTTTGGTGCTTTCCAAAACTATTGGATGTTTAGCCCCATCTTATGTCTTCCTTTTTCATTCATTTTCTGCTTTCTTTTCTCGTTTTCATCTTTTTCCGTTGATAATCGATCTCTCAAAGTGGACAAGTAAGCAAATAAGAATAAAATCGAAAATACGAATTTAAAAAATTATTTTAGTGAGCAACTCCGTAGCTCTGAAGGATAAGTCACCTCTGCTTTTAGGTAAAACCTAATAATATGCTCAAAGCTGAGAGCAAATAATTTAATATTCTTGTCCGATATGAGGCTATTTTCCTGTCTTATGTTAAATTTTATTTTCTTAAGTTGTCCTTCCATTCAACAGTTGAATCGATCTGCCAATGAAACTGAGTAACAGAATCGTCATTGGCAAATTTTTCAACCTATGATGATTGGATGATGTACTACTAGGCAAATATTTGTATTTCACAGTATTTCTATGTTGAATAAATTTGCATTTCTGCAATTTCTGCATCTCCATCTAAATTTGTTAGCAGTCCCTTAAAACTTAAAAATTAATATATATCTGCAAGTTTTGAATATAGAGTCATGAAACTTAGTTTATGCATAGGTTAGTGTGAGAGAAACAGTTTGCAAATTGACTTTTTTGCTCTATAGGGGCTGTATAAAAATTTAATTTTCTTAACTTTTTATTTTCAACTTCCACAGAAGCCAAAATGTTTTCACACAAATTCCTACCTTATTTTATGAAACTTTGTAATTGGAAGCATATGTCTAAAATCAATATTTAAGGAAATAATCGCTTGTCCCACCTTTTTGGGACACCCTGTATATATATATAATACATAGTTAATAATATTTTTAAATTAAAGTTTTGTTCAGAATATAAAAACATTGCAATCAGGATTCCGAATAACGTATTCTAGAACTTAAACTTGAACGCAGGATAATTTACTTTTTCTTTGTGAAGCAATGCCATAATGATTTTTGACATCATTTTATGTTATGCAGATAGTGCCAATGAAGCTTTTGATTCTTAATTTTCTCACAATGCCTTGCTGCAATTTGGCCATTCTTGTTTTAATTTAATAAAGAGTTAGTCGCTCACTTCACATGCATTATATTACTCTAAATTTTATGCTCAAAAGTGAAGATGGGAAAGAGAAAAACGATCTACTTGAAATTTTTTTAATATGAAGAAGGATGAAAGTGTACAATGTAAGTACAGTAACGCTGAGTACAAACACGCCAATGTAAGCAAAATGGAGAAACACATAATTAAATGTTTCAAATGTTTTGTTGGTTTGAGAAAGGTCTTTGAAATGGATGCAATAGATATGAGTTTTTGTTTCAAACAAATTCCAACCATGACAAATACATGAAACTTGTAGTTTCAAAAACATTTAAGTATTGATATTTATAATCCAGATGAAAACGATCTAGCGAGAAAAATGTCTAATACATCTTTAAATAACACAACAGTTTCAGCAACACGAAGTTAACGTTCACTATCACTTTTAACATTTGTTAGAACTGAAACACATGCTAAATTTTAAGCAGAAATGTCTGGTTCTCTGATTAATTCCTCTAAAATGAATTATAAACAATTGTTTCTTTCATTTTAGTTTAAATTATCAGCTCTTTATCATTTTAAAAGCAAATTCAACAGTTTGTTTTTTTTAAAATTTAGTTAAAATAATTCTTCTAACAAAACAGCAAATATATTATTATTCATTTACTCATTGTAATTAAAGACAATTGATTTTTAAATCAAGTATTTATGCATGATTTAGCATCGCATTTGTTTTTTCTGATTAAATTCTTTAGTTTTTATAAAATTTAAAAAGCTGTAAAAGGTTCACATGTTTCTAGATTTTCTTTTTTACCTTACCCTACATTCAATATATATAGAATTATCATTATTATACGCTATTGCATGTATTTTATGGGTATAAAAGTTGATTGAAAAATAAACACAAGGGTAAGTACCTATTATGGGTATTTACCCTTTAAAATGAATACCCGGGTATTTTACATTACTACATGCGATAACCAATTATTTTTCCTCATTTTAACACGTTTGTGACGTCAAGTCTCGGAAATCGTGAACAATCAAATGCAAATTTTAAGCGTTCTGTTCTTAGTATTAGCATACACAAGGTGTCTTTTTCTACTAAATCGATAACGTTCTACAACATTTTAATTGACATTGTTCAACAATGACTTAGATATGACTTAGAATGAGTTAAAAACATTGACTTGGATAAATGCGATTTGGTGTGTGGCTTTCTAACCCTAATTGTAGGTTATATCAAAGTTTGGTTTCAAACGGTGGGAAAAAAAGTTTCAAAATACATATCAGGCTTTCTTCATAATGCATACTATGACGCAAAAACGCGGCATATTGTGTATTGTC
This sequence comes from Araneus ventricosus, assembly GCA_013235015.1. Lineage (NCBI taxonomy): Eukaryota > Metazoa > Arthropoda > Arachnida > Araneae > Araneidae > Araneus > Araneus ventricosus. The sequence goes on from BGPR01003669.1 coordinate 18,541, forward strand.
TACCGCTTTTCGTATTTTACTCCAGCTTTTATAATCACCCTTCTGTTTTCTCACAGTCTTCTAGGGAATTATAAATCTGAGTACTCGAGACGGTCCGGGCTTTGCCGGAGGATCACAATTTCTGCGCGTTGAGAGTGGGGGTGACACATTTGTTAGGTTCTGTAAAAGAGAAAGTTTGGACGATACCACTCCCTCTGGTTTTTAATCTCATTGGCCTAAATTTCGAAGTTTTGTTATTTTGGAGTTATTTTGATATTGCCAGTTACGAGAGATTTTACTGTATTTAAAATTAATAATACAGGGTGACAATTATTGAGCTATATGAAAATAACCTTGATAACTTTTGAACCGTTGGCGAGATTCAGTTAAAACTTGGTGGTTGAATGCAGGGCATGTTGGGATTTTTTATATCAGGTGCACTCTTATTGTTGTTCATTTTTCGTTGAAAATGTCGAAATACAGCTTTTCTGAGCGTATATCGATCGTCAAGGCCTACTATTCGAGCAATAACGGCCCGATTGCGGCTCAACGGAAATTTGCAACCGAGTGCAAGCTGAAGGCAACCGGTCCAAGTGTTATAACAATCAAAAATGTGATTGAAAAGCTCGAGAGAACTGGTAGTATCGATGTCTCGACACTTCAGCGATTTTTGCAGAATTTTACTCTTCGTCTGCGCCACGTCATAGCCATTGATGGCAAGCCTATCGAAAATGTCATAAACTAAATCCGAATATCTGTAGTTACTTTCAAAATCTGAATAAAATTTTTGAAGTCAGTAGTTTTTGAAAATTTTATTTTCTATTTCATATAACTCGATAATTGTCACCCTGTATTGTGTGTGACAAATTCTGGCCTAAAATTTTGTAATGCAGAAGATTTTCTCCTCCTTTATAGCAAGATGCTCATGTTGCTGCACTTTTGAAAGTTTTTAATTTTGCGAATATGCCACGACCCCCTTACTGTGCCATGCTGTTGTTTGAGCTGCACGAGATGGCCGACGCCACAGTGGCTGTGCGACTGCTCTACATGAATTCGACGGGTCCACTGACCGACATGGGGGAACCTCACGTTCTAGTTCTGGACGACTGCTCGGAATTCTGTCCGTTGGAGAACTTCACCAAGAGGTTTCAGCACTTGATACCCGATGACTGGGAACAGGAATGCGAAATGAACACAGCAGCATCAGTTTATAACAAATCGGTGGAAATATTAGTTTTGGTGTTCGCCATTATTGTTGTTATTTGCTTTATTTTATTGTTTGGTATTTACTGTTATAGCAAGAGAAAAATCGAGGAACAAGAAGAAAAAGTCCTATCAAGAGTTCCAGTCAGCATTGTAAAAAATGTGACTTAATAAATGTGAAGATGAATGAAATCAAAACAGTGAGTACTCAATGAATAAATAAACAAAGTGTGGTTAACGGAGGTAGAAATGAATCTTCTTAAGTGTATCTTAGTATCTTCTGAACCGACCTAAAGTAAATTTAACTGATGATTACCAAAATATTTCTAATAAAGAGTTGTTATAATTAAAATCCACCTATTACGAATGCTCTAGAGCAGGTTCTATAGCTCTAAACGAAATTAAATCTCACAAGTGTGTAGTACAAGTGATGCACTATATGAAAACCGGAAAAAATTTATAAGAAAAATAGTTTAAAATTTTCAATAGATGGCGCTGCGCCATTATCTAAGGCAACATTTGAAGTTTTTTTTATTACTGAAGGAAGATTGTATAGTTCATTTGAGTTTTTTATAGTTACTGCCGAAATTCAATTCTGAATGAAAAATTCTTTTTCGTTTAAAATAAAATTTTTATGCGCGATTTTTTCCGGTGGTTGCAGAGCGCATCAATTTTACTATAATCTAGTGAAATTTTAAAAAAATATATATATTACGTTATTACAAACTCGATTACCAAGAAGAAATATTATTCGGTATTCGCACAATTTACAAGTCATCAACTTCTGAAACGTAACAAAAAGTAGTAAAGCTTATCTTAAATGAATTATTTATTCAAAGTTTCTATTTTCAGTTCACTGTAAGGTGATCTAAGTCGAAAGAATTCGATCTCATTAAATAAAGGTGTTTCGTAAATTTCTCAACATTTCAGTCTACCGAAATGAGTAAAACACTGCGATGACTGCAGTTGAAATTAGAATAGAATCCAGAGAAACTGTACCCTCTGAATGAACTGAACTCATGTGAGAAACAAAGCTGAATGAGCCACAATAAGACACATTCGTCAAGCTCTGGTAACATCTGAATGCTTAAATCGTCTGAAAACCGTTAAACGAAGACCTCTGCATTTCTTATTCGAAACATCGAAGACTTTATAATAATTAAAACTTTCTGAAAAACGATATCATTTTTATGTTCTATTAATATAATTGTATAATATGTAAAGCTTACAAAATTAAATTATAACAATAACGAGTATCATCATCCATCTATTTGTTACTTCAATAAAGTGGTATTTCTTAATGCACTTGTCTTTTTTTATTCAATCAATTGATTTTAATTTCTACATTTAGAGCTCAACATTTATTTAACTATTTGAAGAAGATAAGCTTGAAATCTATCTTATAATTACATGCTTTTATGCCATATTTCAGTTCTTTGCTGAAAACTTCTCATACCAAGGTAACACAAGGTGGTATAAAATATATCATTCAGTGCATTTTATATACGTTGTCGCAAATTCTGCACGTCTTTCAGAGAATGAATTGTTTTTTATGGATAAGAGGAACACAACAAACATTTCAGCATATTTTTTTATGTAGATACGCAAAAAATATGCGGCAAGTAATAGCGAAAATTTTTTGCGTGTAATATGGGTTCTGAATGAGTCAAAGAAGCATTGAGATATATTCAGCTTTCGCATATTATGTTTTAGTCAGGCCGAACAAGCTTTAAAAAGAACATATGGAACATGCTCTATTTTGTCTTCGTTCGACTATACCCACACAAACAACCTCCACCTGAGCACTGCAGGAAAATAAAGTTAGTCCAAATCTTGTCATTTACAAAGGTAAACACATGAAACCTTCTGACGTATTCTACAATACAAATCGAAGAATAAGATGAGTAAAAGAAAGGTTTCTTTATTATTTCTAAGAGTCTTCTCTTCTCTTTCTATTCTTTTTATTCAAATCACGTCCGGGTCACCACTTGTGTGGTCTGCTAATTAATTATGCAAATGACCAACTCTATGTCTATAAACAATATCTTTATTAACGTAACAAAAGCGACGTCGGTATCTAAAACAAAACAAGGAAAATTCGAAACTTGAAACTGAATTATTTCGCAACTGCGCATTTATTTTTAGTCACGTTCAACTCGACCTCTTCAGTTCACTTCTCTGTCTGAAGTCTTGACCGCAGCGCCACAGGATGATTATCTTAAATAAATTTGTAAAAAGTGAGGACACCTACCTGAACACCGAGAGTTTCAGCTGACTAGAGAGGATGTTGTTACTTATTATGCATAAAATGTCTACAATAGAAGATAGTTATTGCTCATATGAGTTATTTGCACACCATATAAAAATCGTTTTTGTTTTCAGTAGAAAATTCTTTGTATTAAAAAACAAAGAGAATTCTATATATTCTGTTATATCGACAGGAAAGGGTAGAAATCATCGAAATTAATGATTTTATTGAAAGGGGAAATCATATAATTACTAGCCTAGTTATAAACAGGGATGCTCATAAAAATAACTTTTCCGATCTTCATGCACGGAATTTCAACGAAGATTACGAATGAAGCTCGAAATATTCAGATTTAAAGTATGTTTTCGAGTGTGAGAAGGAAAACAGAAACGAAGTTACAGTTACGGTTCCAGTCTCAAGAAATTGAATTGGCAACATTCGTTTTTTCTGCATCACTACTTGATCGGAGCAATGGCAAAACAAGAAGGGCTTTCGAACGGTTCATTTAGCAAGAGAAACGGAGGCGTAAGGCACAGATTTTTAAAAAAATGTTGGAATAACCGTTAACCCTTTCTCGGTCAGATTTTGTTTTCAAATTTTCGATCCAAAAAAGCATTTTTTTTTTTATTGCTGAAAATTAATATATGTTCTATCTTGAATAGCATAAAGCTAAAAACACTGCCTGAAAACACTAAGGGGTGAAGGCAGTGTTTTTAGGTTTATGCTAGCACTGTTCGCAGAAAGCATTATGATTTCTCTAATTTTTTAGCGGTTTGTGTAGATTTCAGTTATTTACCCCTGATGAGCATCTATACGCTTTCACCGATAAACTACAGTCTTTCCATTTAAATTTAACATTGATTGATTTTCATGACACTGATATCTTCCACAAATCTTCTTGAATTGCAGCATTATTGCGCATTCGTTGCGTTTGTGTTTTATATTATTTTATATTATCTCCAATTTTGTTTATTTTCTTCCTATAAGAACTCTCAGCATTTTCTTTCCGCAGATTTTTCTTTATATTTTGTGAATTCTGAATGTTTATGTTGATTATGTTACTTTTACAATTCTGTTGTGATTGTTTCTTATTTGTTATATATATATATATATACCTAATAAAACCAGATGAGAAATTAGACAGCTATTTGTCTATCGAAGGCAATGAGTGGAAATTCATTCCTCCCAGATCGTCAACTGTCAACTTTGGAAGGCTTGTGGGAGGATTCGGTAAAATCATTGAAATATTACACTTAATCCTTAGAGACAGGGCTATTTACCCATAACAATAAGGCATTGGCGGCGCACTCAGTACGCCATCTTGCTTTTCATTGATTATGCTTCTTTACACCCAAGTACCTTAATTTTCCACTGCGAGTACTATAGCGCAAGTCCCAAAAGTTTGATTTTAATATCCTTTTTGCTATATAAGATATAAAGAATGACACCATTATAACCCTCGTCGTTTCACTCGTTTTGCTTATTGACGGTCTATTTCTCCTTACGTATAAATTTTTATACTTCACGAATGAATCAACCATATATATTATGATATTTGTAACAAAAATATATATATTTAATTCTAAAGGTAATAAAAAAATTAGAGTGGCAACATGATATTTGTCTTTAACGAATGCTGCCTATCAACGCAGAAAAATGTTGTTAGTTTTTAAAAATTCAATGAGATATGTAGAGAAGAAAATGTATTTTATGTATGTTACACATAGTTTTAGCAAATGATAGGTTTTCGTGAAAAATATGTAAAATAAATGTGGTTGTTTTTATAAAAAAAGTCTTTTAATACTTCCTGCAATACCGTACAATATATATATATATATATATATATATAGTTATAAATATTTTACAAGCAATTAAAATTCAAAAAACATTCATTTTCAGTATATATACTTATTAAACCAATAATTAGAATTAAATATAAATATAATGTTACCTAATTAATAATCATACAATAAAATACATAAAGATAATTAGATTATAAACTATTACTATGAAAAAGACAACCCAGAATTGGAATTCCAACAATCAAATGCCAATCGATCTTAGGAATAGATTATGTCACATTAAATTCAATTTTATAGGCGCCTAACCTTCTGTGAAAGCCAATTGTTGGAAAAAACAAAAGTGTAGGAGTAAATCGCCAAAATATTTCAAGATAAGAACAAGAAAATAACTAATTGCTTACCAATACTATGTCATAGCAATAATGCCAAGAGCTATATCCGAAATATTGAGTTTGTGCGTAATCTTATTGATAGTATTTTGGAAGATAAGAGGGAGAAATCAGGAATGGATAAACAGAGAGAAAAATCGGAACGAGAGAAACGAGAGTATGAAATAGAGAAAATAAAGTTACCCCAATTGGAAAAACAGCTAGAAATTGCGAATGCTACAAGGGATTTGGCTAACACATCTCAAACTACCGAATTCGGAGAACCGGGTTCCCTAACTGATAATTTGGAAAGTTTAATTAAAAGTGTTAAAACCCTAACAATCCAGATGTCTGTTAGGTCAGAATCGTTTAATCTGTTTTTCCATTCTTTGGAGAAGGCATTTTAGAACAAATTTGTGCCTAATGAATTAAAAGCCGATATTCTTTTAAATATTTTGGGAGGAAAAGTAAATAATTTACTAGCATATGTTAGTCAGGAGGATTTATGTGATTATGAAAAGATAAAGGAGTTAATGTTAAAGGAATTTGAACCCAAGAATGCCTGAGTAATTTTAAAAAGGCTCAGAGTTTGCCATCGGAGACTTACGTTCAATTCGCTTCTCGTTTGTGTACATCCTTTGACTATTATTGTCAATTACGCAAGGGGACTGATTATAGATCTCTGTGTGATCTTACAGTTTCTTATAAGATTTTCGAAATGCTTGATCGAGATTTGATGACTCATATTGATCAAACAGGATGAAGCTTTTTTTAAACCTCAACAGCTCGGTCGGGAGTGCGATGTTTACTTGCCATCGAGGAATGCCGTGAGTGAAGTAAAACGAGTGGTAGGAAATAAATGGCCGACTTCTAATTGGTGGGCGGATAAAAATATATCCAAAATCTGCCTGTAACTAAAAATATAAATTGTGTTCTTTGTAGAAGAGCATCTCACTCTCTTTTTACGTGTTCTCAATTTAAACGGTTATCAGTATGGGATAGAGCGGAGGTGGTAAAACGAAATAATATTTGTTTTCGTTGTTTTTCCCCTCATAAATTGAACGAATGTCATTCGATAAAGAACTGGTTTTGCCTTAAACCTCATCATAGAATGATTTATTTCCCGCGTCAGAGTTCTGGCAATCTCGCTTCTCATTTGAAATTAGATGCACCTGCTTTCGTTCCAAAGCAGAACGAGAATACTGCGGAAGCAACTTCGCAATCCCAATTTGTGGCGAGTGGAATTGAGAAGGGCAAGCCTAAGAACGTGCTTTTGAGTACTATTCGCGAGCTTGTTAAAAATAAGTTCTCGCAATGGGTTCAGGTTAGATGTCTGCTGGATGTCGGATCTCAGTCTTACTTATGTACTAAGGTGTACTTTAAGAAAGGTGTACTTTACTTGTATAAAAAATTCAAACATGCATCTATAACAGATTTTGAGAAAAGATACATCGAAATGGCCAATTTAACTTTGTCGGTTTTGACACAAAAAAAATTTGTAAAAAATAAATTTGTCAGTTTTCTTTAAAAAGCTCGTTTCATTATAATGAGACAGATTTACTTTATTTGTATAAAGAATTTCAAACACGCATCGATAACAGATTTTGAGAAAAGGTACATCGAAATGGCCAGTTTAACATTGGCGGTATAAAGATACCGACTTCCCTTTAAAAAAACATCTTTGGAGATAAAATGACGCAATAGAAATTACTTATTCATTCTATAGCTTAGCTTTTTTGCAAGCATTTACTTTGTGTTAAAGAAAATATCCTCCGCATTGTTCTGATTCTTAGTTCGTATCCTGTTTCAGATTTTATATATATAGAAACGGCATTTTGGAGATTTTTAGATCGCGTATTAGTCTCATTTGGTTAGTTTTCCTGCCACACATTTTTAACCATCAATGAAAAATAAAGATCTAAACGGATTAATAGAAATTAAGTTCGTTTCTCATAAGAGGTGTTTTAAAATTTTTGGTGCAAACTTCAAGGATTGATAGAATACACTTAGAGAAGCACAAATCACCACTCAATGAATGGACAGAAGAGGTGAAACAATAGTGGATATAATAGTCGAAATTGCTAGAGGCTAGAAATAAGATGAAATTGAGCAAATGGTTTATTACTAGAATTGTTGGTCTGTACTAAATTATGAGCCAAATCCATCAAAGGGGAAACTGTCTGTCTGGATTTTAGATTTGGACACGTGGCAACTCGTCACCTTCTTATAGCTATTTTATACTAAATTAAAATATTAAAATAAAACATAAATTAAATCAATTAGTACGATTATTCTATTCTTTTATTATTATTTCTTCAATCTGATATCTTGATTTTTTTAAGTGAACCTATCTTTTTATTTTAAGTATAAAATTACACTGACCAGAATAGTTTGAATCAAACTGTCTCAAGTTGCAAGCAGCAAAACTTTTTCCTTTACTGATTTCACTCTTTTCTCAGCTGCCCCAGGTACGATTGGCGATCAAACCGTTCTTTTGGAAGGAGGACAAATTTAGTGTTAACAATATGTTAATCAAATGGTCATACCTTTGAAAGGGTTAGTGAATTCAAATACCTTGGAACTATTATTAACGATCAAAACATATTGAAAGCCGAAATTAACAACAGAATAAAATCGGCCAACAAATGTTTCTTTGGATTAAAAAAACAATTAAGATACAGGCTTGTTAGCCGAAGAAATAAATGAGATTATACAAGACACTTATATTGCCTGTGCTGCTGTATGCTAGTGAAACTTGTACATTAAACGTAGACGTCCAGCGAGCTCTGGAAACTTTTGAAAGAAAACTGTTAAGAACTATATTCAGGCCTGTACAAGAACAAGGGTGCTGGCGAACCAGATATAATTTTGAACTTTATAGACTTTACAAAGAGCCTCAAGTTACACAAATCATCCGAAGTAACAGACTGAGATGGCTCGGCCATGTCTGGAGAACTCCCGAAAATAACCCAATTAGATTGCATACTTTCAAGAACCCCGGGGGAGCCCGTGCCCGGGGCAGACCTTCAACAAGATGGCTGGACGAACAGAAAATGACATCAAAATTTTGAAAATAAAAAACTGCCAAAGAGTTGCTTTGGATCGACTGAGTTGGAAGAAGCGTGCTGTCGAGGCAGCTAAGACCTGCAACAGGTTGTTGCGCTCCTAAAGAAGAAGAGGAATATGTTAATCGGAAATTCCTTTTACCCATATTTAAGAAAATAAAAAGGAGTGCCCAGAACCTCGCAGTATTCAATTTCTCTGCTTTACCTGAATATTGTATGATCAGAATAGGAAACAACCACAAAACATTTCCTTCGTTTTTTTTCAATCAAATTAGGCACATATTCGTGGTTTAAGCTAGGAAGCATAATATTTCAGAAATTAACTCTTAAAATGACTCAATCTCCAGGGCCGGCCCGAGGGGGGTGCGAACGGTGCGACCGCACAAGGTTCCGCGCTTCTGAAAAGCCCTGCGCCGGATTTTTCAAAATTCATTAATTTTTTTTTTAATTCTTTCAACCAACTTTTATGTAAAAAAAGGCATAAAATATAAATAATTTTTTTAAAAAAATATATATATTGCATTTTTTCCGGTTTTGAAAATTTCCTTCAAAGATCTGTTAAAAAAGTAATTGGTGTATCTAGTGGATAAGAATCCAACAATTCCCTTTGCTAGCTGGAGGTCCACGTGTTTCCGATTCCTGGGCAGAGCAAAAGGTAAAAACTGATAACATTGTTCAGTCCTAAACCAGTTTCGATTGCTCCAGGCATCATATTCACTCTCTTTTCGCTGAGGGGGCACCCCGAAGTGGATGTCCGTCATTTGAAGATAAATTACAGGTGATAATATTCAATACATTCCTTGTTCCCGAAACTATTACTTTCAGGGTATACAGGGGGTAATTCTTGTGTGAGGATCCACATCTGTTCCGCTAACGACCAGTAGATAGTCTTTCCCAGGGCAGCTTAAAGAAACACCTCTAGAGGAATACTTTTTCTGCTTATCTAGTTCTAAATTGAAAACATCTGTTCCCTTTGTATTCTGTGCTTCGTTCAGTTACGTATTTATACAAATACTGAAGCATAAGAGCCAGGCAACTAAGTTATCTTCCCCTGGCGTATAAAATCAAGAATATATTATACAAACACAATAAAAAAGCTACCCTGATATGCACAGAGAGGAAAAGAATTAAAACAGTTTTAAGTCACTGTAAAAAAATGATATATGAAAGATATTGTAAAGAAAGAAATAGAAATCCATTACATTTTTTCCTAAACCACTTCATAGGGAAGGTACACAAAGAACGTTAATTCTCAAAAATTCAACATATAATCGCATTGAAAAATTTTCTCGCCATATGAATGCGTAGTTAAAATTACTTGTGTACCAAATAAATATCATTTCTTCTTTATTGCAGCTAACAATTGTTTTAAATACAGTAGCCTTGTTATGACTTAAACGATTTGCAAAATCAATAATAAAATTCTACATTATAGAGAGAGAGAGTCTGTGAAGTTGTTGCTTTGCTTAGTCATCCTTCTTTTCATGTTTTTTGAACAAAAAGAATGCGATAATTTTGATTTGAAACTCTGAAATATTTTAGAATATTACACTAATTATCATTAATATAAGCTTACAAGGAGCGGTTTTTATTTGATTTAATCCATTGAGCTATATGACGGATGTTTTAAGACAAACTCGTCATTTAATCACGCGATAAAAAGATGACATCAGCTCTAAACTCACACACCACACACAGCGTCGAGGGCCAAACATGATACATTTGGCACACGACGGTATAATGTCATCGACCGTTGCAAAACCGACAAACGGCCACAGCTTTCAGAACGGTTATAAACCTGATTAGTGATTATGGAAAACCGTTGATTAGCTGTGAGGGTATTACAATAATGAAATTTTAGAATAAACTTTGCTTCATAAAGTTTATTCACATAATATCGGTACTTCTGGAAATTAGACATTAAATAACTCACATTTTGTGAAATAGTATATAGAAGCATGAAGAACGAAAATTCGTCATATACACAAAATAGATATTATTACTATGTTACTAAATGTTTGAACTTAATTTACTCAATAATTATTATTATCTTATTCATTAAATTTTATACGATTAAAGGAACCTGACAGAAGGAGCAGCTGTCTGATCCTCTCTACACTCTCAGAGATTAAGAAATGTCCCGAATATCATTTGTATTCCACAGATTTTAATTTCAGCAAGTTAATGTTAAATATACAAGTGCTAAATCCCTTTCCCCTTAACTTCAGAACGGCGTCAGTTATAGTCACAAAGTGGTGTCTAGGTATAGTAAAACAGCTATTCTCTATAATATGAGATCGCTTGCAGCATCACGGGTAGCAAACAACAGGATTAGATCCCTATCTCAAAAGAGATGAAACAACATGAAACCAATTACAATGTTGTAGAACATCATCGATTTAATACAAAAGGGCATCTTATGAACATTGGTGCCAGAGACAGAACACTTAAAATTTTTTTTGCGCAGAAAGAGAAGAAATGTTATCGTAAAATAGCCATAATATACTTTTTTTCTGAGAATGACTCAAAGACAAGTTTCCCCTCCCCTCTGACTCAGAAAAGTGTACAATGAAATTCAAACAAGGGCCCAAATCTCTATTGTAGATAAACAGAGAGCAGTTTGAACACATAAAATAAAGGCATCTTGTGATAACTAGATATATTTTCTTATAGATATTATATCTTGTGATAACTGTTTCGGAAAACAACAAATAAATGTGCGTTTTAAACTCTGTTTTTTATCTCTAAGCTGTCGTTTTGTATTAAATGATGCGTCTACATTTCATGTTGTATTTCAGCCATTTTCAAGATAGAACGTTAACTCAGGTTCCTAATGTGGTGCTAAATATCTCTTCGAGAGACAGATTAGCCATTTACTACCAAGACATCACTTTCATGACTAACGTGTCACGGAAGTGTAAGGATTTCAGTGACACATCTGTATATAAAATATTAACAATTGACAAACCAGCCCGAACATGGACGGGTGTGTAAGTTGACTTCGAGGCCTTGAGAAAATTTCGCCCAACAAAATAATTTATTGTTTTCCATTTATTACATTTCGCAATTTGGTTAGTAAAACTAAAAAAATACATAGAAGTAATAAATAATTAAATTAATTTTATAAAATAATATTTTAATCCACAAAAAAAAAATCGTTAATAAATCAAACAACAAAATAATTCATATATAAAATTTGGTTTTCAACTTACTAAAATAAGTTTGACAATATGTGATTTTGTTTCATTTTGTTATAAGTTTATAGCAAATACGTTGGTAACACCATTTTGATTTCGTTTTTTTGGTTAATGCGCAGTTTGATAGATAAAATGACTAAGAAAAGTTAATTGTCACTCTAATGCTAGATCTGAAATAATTTTTTATAGGCGTTGGTAAGGTCAATATAATTTTAGAACAAGTAAAATTTGTATACAATTTAAATAAATATTGTAAATATTTACAATATTGCCCTGGAAGGTAAAACTTACCGCAAATTTTGATTCGTTAAATAAATAGATACAATCCATTTCGTTTTGCGCAATCTGCGGCGGCGTGGGTCCTTGTGCGTTTGCAATTTTGCAGAAACCCCTAGGACCTGCACATTCAAGCATTCTTTTACTTTACGTATCGAGTATACAAAGAAAATATTGTAATCGTCAAAAAATTCGAACTCGAGATTTTGACGAATCTCCACGTTTTAGACCTCCCTGAGTCAACACAATTTGGAATTATGTCTGTCTTTTGTCTAATGTCAATAGCACGATAACTCGAAAACTATTAGAGCTGGGGATGAAATTTGAATGGTCTTTAAACATAATTTTGTAGGTTTCATCAAATTTTGGACAAAATCGTCAAAGGGAAGTCTGTCTGTCTGTATGTCGAAGTCATGTGAACACAATAACTCAAAAAACGTGAATAGCTAGATGGATAAAATTTGGTACACAGCTTTATCGTCATAGATAGGTCCGTATAAAATTTTGGGCCAAATTCCGTGAAAGAGGTTGACTGTCTGTCGGCCTGTATAATCGCATACTTGTTAAACTCCATGCGCATGCGTTTTGGTACAATGCCTGTAAAGAAGGATACTCCGAAACTTGGCAGTTGCAAAAACCAATTCTGGCGGCGAGATTTTTGTGAGGAAGCAAACATATAGGGCGTCTCCCAGGTCTGATTTTAAAAAAAAAAATGCGCAGAGGATTTTATTGTTTTGATCCTTCAAACCACGCGTGGTTCTAACTGGTTAATTTGCGAGGGAAGTTTATTTAGTCTTTTTATTATTTTAACTTGTATGAACTCATTTCCTATAAGTAGTCTATGATGGTTCTATACATCCTATTTAATTTTGATTGTGCTCATAGAGTCTTTTCAAGCATGTTATGAAGGAATTACCCTCTAAAGAATTTGAACTGCATTTAAATAATTTTGCAGCGTATACATCATTGTTCTATTGATTATAAAGGAAAGTTACGTCACTTTGTCCTTGAGATGGTAAGAGTGGAAAATCGGTTCGCATCTAATCGCTGCCACGCATCTCTTTGAATTTGATTCTTTACGTAAATATTTTACAATCACTAAATCTACAATGAGAAACCTTCCTGATAGTCATTGATTCTGGGTTAGTGTAGGTTCAATTTTTTTTATCCACGCGGGGAATGGAAACAGCACCTTTTGGGAAAGTATACGAGAAAGTTTAAGGAGACCACTCCTCTGGTTTAAATAAGAGATAATGTCCCCCATTATTTTTTTGCAAACACATGTTGTAGAAGTGTCCTGTCTTCCTGATTTTATGAGGATATTAAAATTGTTCAGTTTAACTTTCAGTGCTAAAAATTAAAATTATAAAATGCGAAAATAGTTTCAATTAGAGTTTCAAACATGAAAGCTGAAGAACTTAAAATAACTAACTTGCAGAGACAATTGTGAAAGACCCCCTTTTTCAATTTGTCTGTCATTTCGATGTCACCGCATTCAGTTGTGAAATAAAATATACTGTATGAATGGGATTTTCTTGTATTTTAGTATTCAGTGAATTCTTAAGTTAACTCATTATTTCTTCAGTAAAGTTGAACTCATTATTTCTTCATATTAACAAACAATTATTTGCTTCATAACAAGAAAAAAAAATAATCGACTGATCGCAAACTTATTTACAATTATAAACTGTATTAGATTTCGGTTTAGGATATTTAAATTGAATCAATCTTCAAAAGGTGATGGTCGAATTTCCCGCACATACCCGACTTCGTACACCTCAGTTTCGAGCGTTTCATACCTAAAATTAGGAGTCTTATAAACTAGTGACGACTTCCACTTGGGCTTTTTTTTTTAAATCCACCTTTCTTATACTTTCCTTCCTTGCCTTTATCAGGATTGGACAAGATTAATGTGGCGTGTTTAAAGTTTCTGTCAATTTTTCTTGCATCTTTTATTTTAACTTTTTTATTTTATTTCTTGAAACCAATTTTTATCTCATTTTATTAACTTTCCTTATTTTTTATTGTAAACTTTTTTTTTACATTTTTTATCTTTTTTCCCCTTCTCAGCTCTTCTTTATGCTGGACTACTCAAATTTTCCAACAATGGTCAGTGCTCTAAACATTACGAATATGGTCTCAGAATCACAGGATGGTGCTTTAATAACCATCTAAGATTTTGTTGATTCATTTGCGAGGTTAATGTATTTCTTAAGACGTGGTTTCTTCTCAAGCTTTGCACATGTCTCTTTTAAAACTATTATATTCTGCTTCTTCTTTAAACTTTTTACTAAACTCTTAATCTTTGGTCGGCTTATTGTGCTAGCCTTCCACAGCGTTGTTGGTTCTATAGAGTTTTTTTGTGACAGTTCCAATAGCTATTGTAACTTAAAGAATTTTCCATCTCATTGATTTACGAAATAATAATAATAATCGTAAACGTTGATTTTTCGTTTTTCTGGTGAGTCTTCCATAATGCAGAGCCAACCATCAACAATATCTTCTATTGGCAGATGCGTTAGTGCGGATCACATTCATAAATCTTATATTTTCATCATCCTTGTGTTTCTTGAATATGCTTCCAGAGGCTTTGTGTGAAGTGGAAGTTGCACCCACTTATTTTACGTTTAGGAAAGAATTGTGTAAAAGCAATTATCGCGCTTAAAAGTCCATAATTGCAGTATCGATTCCATTCAGCTTCGTTTTTCAAAATCGAAAAACGTCTATCACTGGTGTCTTTCTTCGTGATAACAAAGCATATGCTGCAGCAATGATGTTAATTTCATCTGAAGAACTTCCAATGTTAACATGAACGGAAGTATAATTGTTTAATGTTTACTGGAACTTTTAAATGTTCCATCTACAAAAGTCTTGTAATTTTAAAACATTTTTCCATCTTCAGTTGCAAAACACCAGCATTCTGTTTCTTCACCAACATCGGCTAGTAAAAGTTTGTTTCCATCCTCTTAGTTGCATCTTCGTTTAATTTCTGCTGCAGTTTTCGGTCTCTCTTCCCTTGCGCTTTTCTTCTTCAACATAGAAATATGTTTTAACAGAAATAAAATTAGGTATATTTGTTAGAAATCATCTCCTTTGTTAAATATGGCTGCATTTCTTCTCGATAAATGCGATTTCTTCATCCTCATTCTTCTCGTTTCCTGGCATTGCAAATTCGTTTCTAAACTTCGATTTGGCAATATCGGATTACACACGTGGTTAGAAACGTTTAGTACTCAATTCCATTTTTTTTTAAAGTACCGCGACAATTTTCAGTTCTCTCCTTAAGACATAGCCACGAAATACATTGTCCTTATTAATCCTATGCTTCCTATATTGATATCCATCATACTTGAAGATTTACCTTTGAAGTTTCTGTTCTTCTAGCGTAGCCATTTTTTTTTCACAACTACCTAACTACTGCAGACTGAAAGTGAAATAACTGAAGTGTATAGAGGGCACTTATAGGTTCTGATAAGCAATCTAATATCTATTCGACAATGGTTAACAGTTTTAACTAATTGGTTGAAACTGGTTTTCTTTGGTATCTTTGGGAATCATCTATTGTGACTCTCCCTTTCTCTTTGGACCGACCCACTCGAAATGTAAGGGGGGGGGGGGGGAGAGAAAAGGTAGTTTAGAAAAAACTTGTACGGAAGTCGCGCTTAGTTTATTGGCGTTCTAATTTTGTACGGAAGTCGACGAAATTTGAGGTGCGGAGATGTCACGTAGGAAATCTGCCTCAATCCTTCAAAATATTTCTTATATTTCAAAACTTATCCAAATAACTTTGATATGTAGTTCCCAAAACAATAAAAGGTTCCAAATAAGATTTTATGATGAAAAATGCCCAATGTAAAAGAGTAGAAAACACAAATTCCGTTTGTTAATAAAAAAATGTTTTATCTGAAATGATACAATAATAACAAATAAAAAATATGTTGAAATACAAAAAGGGGAACTATATGTTTTATAAATTGATAACTTGTTATAATAGTAAAATTTTTTTTTTTGGAAAATATAAAAGGAAAGTTTGTTTAATAAATACTATAAAAAAAGAGAACAAAATTAGAATACTTGAATTTTGTCTCTAAGGACAAATGTAGAATATTTTATAAAGTTTGTTTAATAAATAACTATAAAAAAGAAACAGAAATTAGAATGCATGAATTTTGTCTCTAAGAACAAATGCAGAATATTTTATTTTGCTGTACGGCTGATACTCTGAATGCGAACGAACTGTTCAATGGAAAATTAAGCTTCTGAGAAAACTCATATGAGCTCCTTTAACAAGTACCTACTCGAATTCATAGATGCTGCAAAACCACACTTTTGACAAGGAAAGCGAAGGCCCTGTGAGATATATGCTCATCTCTCTTAGCAGTCCTTCT
>BGPR01003669.1:38187-64008 GCA_013235015.1 Araneus ventricosus
CTGTTAATTTATGACTACACCGATTTTTAGTATGAACATAGGCATGAAGTGCTTCCGCCCAAAACCTTGGTTGTAAGCCACTATCTTGCAGCATAGTTCTGACCGCTTCCATACTTGACCTATTGAATCTTTCAGTTATACCATTTAATTCCGGTGTATAGAAAGATATTCTCTCAATTTTAATACCGAAATCTCTTTAAAATGTCTCAAAATCTTTGTGACAAAACTCCATTCCGTTGTCGGTCCTGACACTTTTAAGTTTCCTTCCTAATTCGCGTTGTACCCTAGATAAGTACTCTTTAAAGATTGAAAATACTTCACTTTTACTTTTAAGAGTAAATACATCTATTTTTCTAGAAAATTCATCAATTATGGACAAGAAATATTTACTCCCCCCCAAAGAATTAACAGGTGCAGGTCCCCATAAATCCATGTGGACTTTGTCCAAAACAGACTTTGTTACTCGTTTGTACACATAATTCTTTTTCAGAGACATTCTTGTTGCTTTACCTACATTACAAGCTATACAAGATTCATTACCTATTTTAATATTTACTTTCTCCAACCCTTTAACCGATTTATTTTTGTACATATCCTTAATAAGAGGAATATCAACATGGCATAATCTCTTATGGATTAAATTTAAATCTACACTAGTATACATTACACTGTCTAATAAAGGATAACCTGATACTATATAAAGCATATCTTGCCGAAAAGCTGAAAAGAAATATTCATTATTAGAATGACATATACGCATAACATTATCTGACCAAATTATTTTAAGTCCTGCTATGTCCATTCTTGCTCCACTAATTAGATTCCTCTTCATGCTTGGAGTATAAAATACATCTTTTAAAGTGATCTTAACATTACCTTTAATGTTTTTAACGAGGAAGTCGATATCACCAATTCCTTTAACGTCACAAGTCGACTTCTTATCGGCAAGGAGGGCTTTTGTCGTTGCTAGTTCTTTAAAGTTCTTGAACCAGTCACGTTCATAACAAAAATGGGAAGTAGCTGCGGTATCTATCAGGAACTGATCCCAGTCCGTCGATACTCCAAAAGCTTGATTAGTCCCACAGAACGAAGTTTCCGATGCGAAAGCTTGTTTCTTTTCTTTATTCCACTTCTTATAACATTTAGATGCATCGTGTCCTTTGCGGGAACAAAAGTCACAAAACGGCCCCATTCCTTTAGGGTAACTGATTTTCCTGTATTGACCAGGGTTTCTTGAAGGGTCCAACACTGCTCCACTGCGTTCAGATTTCTTGCGAGTTTCCTGCAGACGAAATGATTTAACGGTGTATGCATTCTCTGTATAATCTAGAGTCAAATCCTTCTGCTTCAGTTGAATTCGTCCAGCTTCGTTTACAAGTTCTTTTTCAACTTCCTGATGGTTAAATTCTTCATGCTTCAATCTGTAGAGGGTTTGAACCAAATGATCATACTCGGCTGGCAATCTTCTAATAAGTTGTAATGCGATTAAAAGTTCAGGAATTTCAAAACCCGCTTCCTTAACTTGAGTTTTCTTCTCATCGACTCGCTTGCAAAAAATTCGAATGGTCTCTTCTACTGGATTAAACTTGAGCTCGAAAAATTCATCGATAAGAACTGCCAATCGGGCTTTGGAAGTTGGTTCGAAATTTGTTTTTAAAATGTTCCATGCTTCTTTACCATCTGTTGTGTGTTGGATTAACGGAAGAAATTTTCTTTCGATGCCTTGGTAAATTGTAGTGTAACATCTCTGCTTTCTCCAATCATACTCGAACTTTTCTTTTTCAGTAGCTTGTTCAGGACATGGCTTATCTTCAATTATGAAGCTCCAACAACCACGATCCATCAGCACGACCTTCATGTCTTCCTTCCATGAGGTATAATTAGAACCATCCAATTCCGGGAATGCAAATGGCGAAGACTCCACCGGCATATTCATCTTCCGATCTGCTTTATAGACTTCACAACAAACAGGCACGATCCTTTCGGTTTAATTTAAACAGTAGGGCTTAAACTGCATCTAGCGTAAAGAAGTACGGGATCGCACGGCCCATAACCACTGTTGGCATGTCGTGAGTGTAAATTGCAGAGTAACGCAGATACCAGGCAGTTTAAAATACAAAATAGCTTTAATCCAGTTTACTTAAAAAAAGACATGCTGCTGTCTTGCAGCTTACACACTCACTGACAGCCATCCATTCGACTGCTTGTTTTAAAAACACAAATGAACAATATATATAGATTGTAACAACCAATCAACTTCGACTAGTGCCGTAACTTCGGCTACGTCATGAAATAAACCAATGAGATACATTTCATTCAGTGACTGAACAATTTCATTTGAATCTCCAACAAAGGGAAACAAAGTGAGTACGCACTCCAAATTCCAGGTTAACCGAATTTTATTACAATTAAAAATCTTTATGAGAATTAAACTCCACTCATTTAAAATTCTGAAATCAAATCAGTTCAACTTGTAACTTATGGACAAGAGAAAAAAATTTGTTAAGAAAGACAGCAAATGATACATACAATCTGCACAAAAAGAAGCTTGTTTTCTTCAGAAAATACTTGCCCAAGTAGAAGCATCCATGCTAAAACAAACAGCAGAAATTGTTTCATGATTCAGTCCAATATAGATATTTGTATATATGTGATCTGTACAGCAATGGATTTAAGGTTCAATAGAAAGATATGTATAGAGGAAAGAGTAAAGACATATCCAATTGGGAAAATAAAATTTGAGAACTAAGTCTCGAATTGAGAACTACACATGAGAGTCGGCCTCACCACCCACTCCCCTTACTTTCGTTTAAAATTCAGTGTTTCTATGGGTTTAAGTCAAAGGAAAGGAAAGGAAATGCACAAATTGATTGAGATGTGATAAATTAGTTAGTTAATTAGTTAGTTGAAGAGAGTTTATACTGGCTTATGCTACACGAAAGAACGGGCTTTGCCAGTGATCCTTTAAATAAAATTTCTCAACTCAATAGATCAAGAGCATCACAAAACAAACAGCCTACGTTTCAAGCTGCTTAAAAAACAAATAAAATTGCCATCAGGAGATCGACTAGAAAAATTGCCGATCCAATTCGGTCAAGAGAAAAAGAAAAAAAAATGGCACCCTCCCAGAAAGGCCTCCATATTCTTTTCCGAGATGTGATAAGAGGGGATTTTTAGCAACAAAGGCCATTATCCCCTGGTGTCAAAAGGAAATGCACAAAGCTTTATCGACAGCAGCGACATCGCAAAGCTGTTTCATTTCATTTTGATTAAGCTTTGAGATTTTTGCCCGCCATGCCATTCTCCCGCTTTATTACAGCTGTTTAGGGGCTGTTACCTCGGTTGGGTTGGTAGACGTCATCGCTTCCGCCCGTTAACGACAGAGTGCGATTCTCGTACCCATTTGCCCAACCGGTTGGAATCTCGTCCGTTTCCGATTTCACGCCAGCTTACCAGAGTTGCCCTATTGGCCTTTTTAAGGCCAAATTCTGGACATTTGACCTTTTTTCAAAGCCCTTGGCCTTGGGAATTTTAATTTGGCCTTAAATTCATTTTTGGCCTTTTTTGACCTTATTTTTGATTATGACTTTTAAAACAATTCTGAACATATAATTTAACTATTTATTAATAAACTTTTAATATGACACTCTTCAAACGACCCACAATGAGCTGCCAAAGTAGTTCCTCTATTAGAAAGGTGTCTGTCCCTTTTCTTCAGACTGTTTTAGGGGTCTATTCTGGTACCCCCGGTTGGGGGGGGGGGGGGGGTGGGGGGGGGGGTTTTTGGGGGGGGGACCCCACCCCACCCCCCCCCCCCCCCTGGGGGGGGGTAACAAGAATAGACCCCTTCATGTTGGCCTCTGCACAGCATATAAAAAACACTTTCTTGTTTGTTTCGGTTTTTTTCCTTTTTTTCTGTTTCTTTTCATGGTCGAATTCTTTTACGAAAAGTTCCACAGAAAAGCGTAAAATATTTTAATACTATTAAGAACGGAACTTTTTTTTTGCAAAGTCGTGTGTGTATGCAGATGTTTGTTTTTTCTAAAATTCGCTTAAATTTTGGCTTAATAAAAGAGTATTATACATGTGTTGATCTAGTGGGATTTCTTTTCTGGAAGGATAGTCCTTAAGGGAAAAATGAGTGTTTAAATCAATTTTTCAAATTTGGCCTTTTTTGGCCTTATTTTAAAGACAGTCTGGCCTTATTTTGCTATTATGATCTGGCAACACTGAGCTGTACCGGCATTTTCGCTGTTCGCTTGAGAGCTGTTTAGTTTCGTTTAAAATGGAGGCTGCTAGGACGTTAATTGTTTTAGAAATTCTTGATGAATTAATGGAAAGAGATTTACGGCGCCAAAGGGTTTATCGGGATAAATGTAACCCATTTGATCAATCTGAAGAAGAATTCATTAATTACTTTAGAATGTCGAAATCTACTGCTTGGTATGTAATTGAATCTCTTCGGAATGATTTGTCAAACAGAAGCATTTCAAGACATGCATTATCTCCTGAGGAAAAGGTATTTTTCTTTTGAAATGTATAAATAGAGTGATGTGGGGTGGGTAGGTAAATACTTTTTGGGTATTTTAAAAAAAGAAAGAAAAAAAGCATTTGTAAATGGTGATTTAAAACAAAACATAACATTTATAAATGCCCCAAAATTGGGTATTTTGGGGAAAAAAGTATTTGCAAATAGAGATTTTGAAAAATCTAGACATATCCAAATAATGGGTATGGAGGCAAAATTCCACCATGACAAATACATCTAAGTTGTAGTTTCAAGAGCATTTTATTACTAATGTTGATGAACCCTGCATAGCCAGTAAAATGTCTAGCCCATCTTCAAATAACACAACAATTTCAGCAACAAGAAAATCACTATCATTTTTAGAAACTGTTAGAATTGAAACATTTGCTAATTTGGGGAACTTTTCATCAGAAATATATGGTTCTTTGACTAATTAATTCAAAATGAATTATAAAGAATTGTATCTTTCATTTCAGTTTCCATTATCAATTCTTTATCAGTTTAAAACTTACGCTATTCTTTAGTAAATTTTATTGCCTTTCTATTAATTATAAAATCTTTCTCTGGAAAAATTTATATTTTGAGTTATGAATTTTTAAATAATTTTTCCCAATTTGTACCAGTTTTGGCCACATTGATGTCATACTATATAACAGGCATTTTAATGAATATTAAGCAAAAATAAAGTATTTTTATACAGTTTGTATTTTATTGCATTATTTTCATATTTTATAAACCATTTCTTTGTTGTTGTTGTTGAATTTGTAAAACTTAAAATAAAATATACGTAAGTTTAGTTTAGCTGCAAGTTTGAGTTAATGAGACAGGAATGCAGTAAACAAATGTTTAATGTGATTGTTAATATACGTGTTGTAGGAAGGAAGGATGAGGGTATGTCACCAGCGTATGCTCCAGAAACAAAGTTCTTAGCCTGTGCCGGATTAAACGGTTAAACTCGATTATCACAATTTATACGTGTTGTATATACTTGCATAAAGGTTTGTTTGTTTTTTTTAAAAAAATGTCGGGGGTGAATTTATCTTCAAATACTTAAAGCATGCCATTAGGAAATTTTAAAAAAAATGAAGTTTCAACAGTATTATACACCTGCTTGGGATTATCTAAAACACTTGTTTCTTCACCTAGGAGCTCTTTGACTCCTTAAACCAATTTCTGCTTTTGTCAGCTGTAATATTTGCCTGCGCTTTATTAAAAAACTCTGCCTTATAGCTGATTCTAGGATGCCATTTCATAAAATTTATTATGCCACTTTCTGCCTGGCCTTCCTTTTTGAAACTGACATAATATTTTGCTGGCCTGGATAATCTTTTAAATAAATCAAGAAGTTGGTATTTGACAAGTGAAAATCACATTCTTGCAATTCCCAAAATCTATTATCCCAACTGATTTTTTGCCTCAATTCCTAAGTACTGCATGAGAACTGCCCACCATACCCAGAAAATGATACCCTGCCTCCCTGTAATCTTGTGATGCAAGGTGGAATGAGGCATTCCATAAACTTTACTCAGGGATGATTTTTCTGCTTTTTGGCTGATTTCCACTTCTTTATTATTTTGGAAAAGTTCCGCATTTTTGTCTTTTTCTCTTAAAAATTCCTTTTTTGTTTTCTGGATTTCCGTTTTTTTTTTTTTTTTCCCGCAAAAATTTTCTTTTTCTTCCGAAAATTCCACTTTTACACAAAGAAAATAAACCTTTCTATTTTCCGTTTTGGAAAGAAAATTCTGGGAAAATATGCACGACCGTGCTGCTTAACTCCACTGGCTAGGAAACTAGCTGTTTCATCTTCCACTGATGAATCAACAAGCTCTACAAGGATGAACATTCAGTGCCATTCAAAGTATTAAGTACCACCTTTTTGCAGAAAACAAAACCTCTGTGGCATATTTTACAAAAAAAAATGCATAAACACGTTGAAAAAAAATTAGTTGAAAATTTAAGGTCACCTTTTAGGGCGTACCAAGATGAAATAAAAATATGGTACAAAAACAAGTAAACTACATGAAAGAAAAACTCCTGTCAAAAGTGGCAGCTAAAATTCTGTGTGCAAATACAGCAGCAGAGAATAAGACATAAAAAAAATCTTCTCAAATAAAAAAAATAAGAGATGGTTTACCTAGGCATTCTAGAGGTAATGTAGTCCTGACAACTATGCCAGTAATTAAACAGATAGATACTAATGAAGACTGTGCAAAAACTTTAGCCTTTACTGAAAATAAACTTGCAAAGAATGCAAACACATCCTTTATTGAAGAAAAATCTGTCAAAGATAAGAGTCCTCCAAAACAAGGGATGAAGCGTGTTAATGGAGATCTGTTACCAACAAAAGTCGCACAATTAAAAAATGAAAGAAAACCACTTCTTTAACAATTAAGGAAATGTTTCAAATAACAATAATGCTAAAAGAATCTGTCATTGTAACTGTACAATTTCTCGTCCCCTCTCATTTTATAAGGTGCAAAATCATTGTGCTGTTACTTTTGCAAAAATGTATAAAAATAAAACAGAATCCAGTATATATGATACATTGTTATGATTTATAAATAGCTAATACACTTTACGCAATAGCATGAAGCGAAAGAAATTATTTGTCATTATTTTTATTAATTTTTGAGCTAACTTTTATCAAAAGGCTATTAAATATAATTCTTCTCAGAATTCTGTTGGGTGTATGTTGCATCTCAGTGATGTACAGGTGGTAAATATGTTTTAATGTCTAATTGTGTATTTTCTGATGCCCTGACTGTGTTAAACTTGTTTGTTAACTTTTAATGTGAATGATTTGATAATAATTGAATATTCTTTTTCTTATTTATACGTACTGAATTATAAATAATTAAGTTATTAATTATATAGTGTAATATTTTCAACATGTTGCATGCTTTACTTCTTAAAACCTATTTCGCATATAAATTATGGTACAAATTTTTTGCTCGTGTATGATTTCAGTCTTTTTGCTTTTTTTGCCAATCTCATCCCTGTTTACTGCAGGCTTTCCATTTTGATTGACCTTAATTGCATTTCAAACATATTTGGACAGTAGCAAAATCTCTTTTTGATGGAAATATCACCTGCCTTCTTATATTTAAAACAAAACTGAATTAGTACTTTAACAAAACTAAATGAGTTACTTTTATTTTATCCTGATTTTCTAAAAATTGTTTTATGACTAAAAACATAATAATGAATCATGTGGCCAAAAGTGGAGCATGTGCTGTACCCCTTTTGGCCAAATGTGGTACATATAGTAAATTTAGAGTGCCAGTTTTGGACACTGCCCATTTAATTTTAAAAGTAAATAATTTTGATATGAAATCAGAATAAAAAGAAAGCTTATCCTCAAAAATCCTAAGGGTAATCAGTTTTAGAATAAACAGTTAATTCTGAGAGCCTGATGATGAAAAACTGCAAAACCTTGTTCCTTAACAAAAACCTTAATAGTTGTGAGCATACAATACATGATCATGCATTTAATTTTTTTACAAGCCACATGTTTGAGAAAAATAAACCAACCAGATTGAAAATAGTAAAATAAGGATTGTTTCAAGTGGTGGAATGCATCTTATTGGTTAATTTGAAATTACTGGTTAATTAATGGAAAAACAGATCCAATGTGGCCAAAAATAGAGCATCTACTCTAGGATATTTTACATCACTGTGTATACACAACTTGAAAAAAGCAACAAATTATGAACCTTCAGTATATAAAATGCTATTTAGTTGCTGATATTCAGTAATGGCTTGAGAAGATGTAAGGAATAATGGTATGGGGCAAACAATTTTAAAAAGTTTGTTTTTGTATAATTTAAAGTTAAGAATTATGCAGTTTCTAACTAACTAATTAGATTTTTTAACATTGAACATGGAATGACTTTCTTCATTCCATGTATATCATTACAATTTTTTTTATTTGGGTTTTAATTCAAAGAAATTTGTCATTTCATTTACAAATCAATTGTAAATCACACAATAAAAGAACTGGCTTTCTTCTGCTAACATTAAGTGGTCAATATGTCTGTTATTTGACAAAAATGCAATTTTTTTAATGTTGAACTTTTTTTCAGGTTTTATGTGCGCTACTTTTTTATGGCTCAGGTACATATCAACGCTTTGCTGGCAATGATAGATATTTAGGGCTGAGTCAATCATCAGTGAGCAGATGCGTAAATGATGTTTCTAGCGCTATTAATTCAAAAATGCTACCTTTGTGGATTCAATTTTTCTCGAGTAAAGAACATCAATCTAAAACTAAAATGGAATTTAATTTGAAATTTGGATTTCCTGGTATCATTGGAGCCATTGACTGCACTCATGTAGCTATTGTAGCTCCAAATAATACTCAGGAATACCAAAGTTCCATCTATATGAACACAAAGTCCTTTTTCTCTATTAATGTTCAGATAGTAAGTATTTCGTACCTTTCATAATAGTTTATATTCATTTTTAACTTAATTTGTGAAACAGTTGTCTAAATATACATGTGCACTTATTATAACCATTTGTCTTTGGATTCTGATGAAATTTTAAACCATTTTATTTAAATTTTATAAAGGAAATCCTTTAAATATAGAAAATGACAAGTTTCTAAATTTACGTAAATCAATGTTAAGATGCGAAGTTTAATTTTTATAAATACTAAGTAAATTATTTCCTTTTATTACTCAAAAAACATTTGACATTCTTTTAGTATGTCAATGAGATGTTAGTATTGAATATATGAATGGTAAATAGTAAAAAAAAGAAAAAGTGTATCCCTTTAAAGCATATGTTATCAACTAGGAAATTTTTTGGCAAAACAATTGATCTGATACGTTATTATAATTGTAACTGTTCAAAATACATCAATTACCAGAAAAATTATTTTTCATAGATTTGTGATGTGAACATGAGAATCCTGAACATCAATGCGAAATATCCTGGGAGCACGCAAGCTGCATTTATATGGAGGCATTCTGCAATCAGAAATGCTTTACTAGCTAACAATGAAGCTGGTTCATGGTTGATAGGTAAATTCTTAATCTTTTTTACAATTTATATCTATTAAAGTTCTGATACAAATATTAAGTTATGTTTATGTTGTGTCGAAAAGGAAAATTATTGGTTTTTCTAATGTAAAATGTTTCTTTTTGCTTCAAACTCAGAAATTCCTAAATGCAGTTACAATTTTTTTATAATCGTTTGATTTTGTCTTTTAAAACTTACCTTTATTATGCCAAGTATAAGATGCTATTATGCAAGAGTGCTGAGGTAAATTTTTCTGTAGTCCAAATATATTCAAAGCATATATCAAATTTATTCTCTTTGATGAGACTCTTATTATTGTATTTTTTAAACTTATTTTCTTGTGTTCAGTATACTTATGCAATGCAATTTGTTAATAGTAATAAGCATCATATGAATTGATATGATTGTATTTTAACGTTCATTAATATATTAAATTCCAAAATTATTTTTTATATTCCAAAGAAATATTTCAATAATGTAGCATGTTTAACATTCTGTGTACTGGTTTCAGGTGATTCTGGCTATCCCCTAGAACCATGGCTCATGACCCCTATTTCAAATGCTGATGAGGATTCATCATCTGCAAGATACAATTATGCTCACACACAGGCCAGAAATACTATTGAGCAATGTATTGTCCTCTTAAAATCAAGATTTAGATGCTGCCAAAGAAGCCGCCAACTGCATTACAGTCCAGAAAAGGCTGGGCTGATAATAAATGCATGTGCAGTATTGCATAATATATGCATTCACCACAATGTGAGACATTTTCCTATCGAAGAGCTGGATGAAGACATTGCTTGGGGTCCAATACCCCAAGATAATGGTACAAACAGCTTGCGAGACAATGCAGTAGCTCTGCGAAACTCCTTGCTCATGACAAGATTTTCTTAAAATATTGAGAATCTAGTTTTTTTTATCTTTTATTTTGTTATATTTTTCTAAAAATCACTTTATTTTCTATTAGGAACGAGTTTATTTGTAGTACTACTAATTGGCATCAGTAAATTTCTTGATCCACTCTCATTTGAAAAATATTTAAAGCCTTTTCATGCAAAATCTTGTTGATATCATGGCCTGAAAATTAAAATAAATGGCAGTATCAGCTTTTTGCACATGCCTCTTCAAAAATCCTTCTAATTTAAGAATAACAGTGAAACAGAAAGTAACTTAGTTATTGAATATACATTTATAAAAATTTCAATTTATTCATCTGTAATGCATGGATTTCGTTCCTCCATTTCTGATGCAGTATTTTTTCTTTTAGCAACACCAATTGTTCTTCAGCTATAGCTTTCCTTTCAGCAGCTACTGCCCTCCATTCCAAAAGAGCAACCTTTTGCTCAAGCAAGGTCACCTTTCTCTCTGCAACCTTGGCCATTCTTCTTTGGCTCTCATTTGTTTCATTCGGAGAACGAATAAGTTTTTCAGAAACTTCTGCTGCTAATGAATTTTTTATTTTTCTCTTTACAGCTTTCTTATTCCCTAAAAAATAAAACTCGTATTTCAGAAATTTCTTTTTAGAGTTGCACATAGTTGAAAATGAGATAATTTATAAATGCTCATTTGTCAATAATGTCTTAAATTTATTCACACTGTAAAAGTTTTAAATTGATTATTTATGCTCGTGCTCAGTTTTTACAATTTAGTGAAACATGAAATAAATTGTACATTCATAATTAAGAGATTACAAAAATATATAAGATTCTTTTCTAATGTTTTTTTCGTTTTAAATTTTAAACTGCAAAAACTTTGTAAAATAGAAAACTTAAATAAAAAAAAAATTAATAAGGAGAAACTGCTGCTGAACATACAAGAATCTCTAAGAAAATACTTGTTAGGAAATCATTATATTAATATAGAGAAGTTATAAAAGGTGAAAATTTCTCTTAATTTTGATTTTTTTTTTATGCACGTTAATTCATGGCATAATTAAAAGTATCAAGTAGTCAAATATGTGATACTTAGTAATAAAAGATATGTTGAAAGCTATCTACTTATAAATGCAAATTATTATAAAGAAAAACTAAAACATGATTCAAGATATGCATAAACAGATAATGATCTAATTTAATACAATGACATTTAAACAATCATATTGAGATTTCTGTAGTGAAGTATATACAACTTTAAAACAAATGCAATTACTTTACCACTGTAATTCTGTATATCATCTTGGGGATCCATAACATCTGTATCAATAGATGCATCAAGCTAGAAAAATTCTTTATTCTATTTCATGGCTTCACTTTAGTCATTTTTTTAAAGAAATATATACTTCAACATCTCCACAAATTGGAGACTGCCACAGATTTTTGCCTATTGGCAGCAACTTCGCCAATGGCTGCTAACAATTTTTCTTCGGTGACTGTAAGCGCCTCTTTTGAAGGTGGGCCACCTCCTGTTTGTTTCTGATGCAAGACTATTCGGCCTGCCTTCTTCCTCAAATAGCACTTCCAATCTTTTAAGGTCTAGAAAAGAGATTTGTTTTGATTACTGAAGATGCATATCTCAGTAATTTTTAAATATATTTTCTATTTTATTTATAAAAAGTATTAGAAAATACATCATATTATCTATTATTGTTTAGGTACTCAAGAAAAGTAATAGGGTAGATGCTGCAGTTTTGGCCACATTGGATATGTGTTTCCAATAATTAACCAGTAATTTCAAATTAACCAATAAGAAACATTCCAACACTTTAAACAATCCTTATTTTACTATTTTCAATCTGATTGGTTTATTTTTCTCAAACATGTGGCTTGTAAAAAAATTAAATGCATGATCATGTATTGTATGCTCGCAACAGATGGAAAGATGCTCTCTCGTAAGAATTAGTTGTCGTTTTCTGCGCTCTGAATAATCTTTCTACATCGAAGTCAATTTCGATTATTTCTCTTAATTTAGTGTGTTAGGCCGCTTTATGGGTCTAGTCACGCTTGAATATCAACTTGTTTGATTTTCTTCTGGATTATTTTTTACAATTTGCTCGACCCACGTGGTCGTGCAAGTAACTCGTCGTGCCTCCTAAACTACATCCGCCCGAAAGTTACCTGATTGCCTTCAAAAACGCCAAGTCGTACAAGGAGAAACTTCATCTAATTACCACTTTGGAGGACAGCGTTTCTTGACTCAAATCCCAATCTCTCCGGAATTTCTATAAAGATGTCATCTCGTTCAGTGGCGAATCCAGGGGAGGGCTATTGGGCTGCAGCCCCCCCCCCCCCCCCGAGAGCTAAACCAAAATTCTTGACTTAATTTAAAATCACTACAACTGTTCGCTTTTAATGTTCATTTAAAAAAAATATTAATAAAATCGTGACAACATTGCTTTCTGACTTGACAGGCTCAAAAATTTTCCTACTTTTCTAGTCATTCCACTTGCACTTGTAGCGTTGGCGCGGTCGAAAACATTTTTTGGCCAGTTATTTCATTGTATTTTTTAAATTATCGAAAGTATTGTAGTGCTCTTTATTATTCTTATTATCAGGAGAGGAAAGCCTGTAAAGTTAAAGTGTTTTGGTTTTTATAAGCCATGAGGTTTGGCATTCGTCACTACGATACAAAATTTTTATGACCTCAACCCCCCCGACCCGAATCCTGGATTCGCCACTGATCTCGTTTATGGACAAGAAAATTCTCCCTGCTGCCAGGCAGAAGGAGCATCTTAAGCCTATCGCCCCCTCAGACTGTTCCGGCTCTGGTTATTCGACTTCAAGTGACTCGGATTATGATAACTTTCATGAAGTGAAAAAGAAAAAACGATCCGATCAAGTTAGATCCGAAGCTCTTGAGAAGAAAATTAAATCAAATTCAATTGACCTAGAAAATTCCTATGAATCCTTTCCCAGTGAAAAAGACCTGGACGCTGATGATGACATCTCGAAAATGCAAGTCGACCACTCTCCTCAAAAGAAAAGTAACAGTCCTTCCACTTCAAAAGCTAGCAGTATCAATTCGCAGTTTGTTGCCACTCCAACTCTCCCACCAAAGATTAACGTTCCTCCCATAATCAATGATGATCCTCTCTCAGCCGCAGCTCTCATGAAAACTCTGTCTTACGCGAATCGAAAATTATGGGCAAGTACCTCCCTGGAAAGAAACTTGAAGTGTACCCAACAACTCCTAAACATCATTAAATGATACAAAAGCACATCAAGGCAACCAGTTTGAAATCCCACACCTTCCCGTTTCAAGAAGAGAAACTGCTCAAAGTTGTAATTCGTGGTCTTCCACGTAATATGGACACTAACGAAATAAACCAAGATCTGAAACTCGAAGAAGCGAAAGTCGCTCCTATGCGCAACAGATTCTCTAGCATTGATTACGATCTCTACCTTGTCACTCTACCAAAATCTAGAAGTAATGCAGCCATTTATGGTATCGTCCAAATCGGATGTTTCCAAATTACTAAGGAAGTTCTTGGGGAAAAAGAATACTCAGACATGACACATTTCCGCGGAAACGCGGGTTTCCGCTTTTTCGGCATCGAATTTAATCATTTTTGGGATCGATGCAAATCTGCATTAAAAATTTTTGTTAATGTGTTGGGGGGGTAGGGGTTGCTCATGCAAACAAAAACTGCGCCTTCTGAAAATTTTGTGTATGGCTCTAAAGTGAAAGAGTTTCAAATTCATAAGATATTGCGTAATCCTACCGAAAGCCGTTCAGCGTCAAAGTTTAGCATTGGGAGGAATGCGTGAAGGCTGTATTCTTTTCTTTCTCGTTTTGTCCAAACGTCTTTTGTTCCATCCAATCAGAATTCATTCCGAATTCTGATTGGATGAAAGAAAATCATCCACGAATTTCTTCCGATCCGAATTTCGTGAGAAAAAAAAAGATCTTTAGCTTTCCGTGAAGGAAGTAATTTTATTTTCGCGTTCTTTTTAACATTCTTTTCTTCATTTTTGTTATTTATTTCGATTTCATTTTTTTAGTTTTCGTTCCTTAACGTTTGTCTATCAACACAGATATGACACATTTGTGCGGATTTCAGCGTTTTCGGCATATAATTTTTTCATTCTTTTGGGATCAATGTAAATTTGCATTAAAAGTTTTGGTAATGAGGGGAGGGGGTGTGCTCACAAAAGACGTGAATAGCACGCAAATAAAAACTGCGCCGTGTGCACATTCAAAATAATGTCAGATTTGATAGATAAAATATTAGAAAGAATGTATATTGAAACATATTCTTCAATTTTGAGTGTTAAATACAAAATGATGAGCAAAAAGCAGTCTGCTTTTGAATATTTTCGAAAAAAAGATTTTTTGCTTGATGCTATTGATTGTAACGTGCAAAAATTTAAGGTCATCAGGCAAATGGTACTAGGAGGAACTTGATATGAGAAAAAAATAAAAAAAAACCCAATCAAAGAAAGAGCAAAATTTAGAAAATGGAGGAAAATAGCAGACTGAAGCATAAAAGAAAGTTTGAACTGTTAGCTCAAAAAATTGGAAACAAAAGTCTTAATGATTATGTATAGTCAAAAAAAGTTTTTACATGGCTGTATTTTTTAGTGAGATAATTTTTACCATAGTTTTTATTTTAACAAAACTTAATGCTTAACTCATTTTTCATCCATTAATTTTCTTTTAAATAATAATTCTACAGTATTTTTAATATCTCAAGCACTTTTTGTATAAATTTATTCATTTATTGTTCAATTAATCATACTTATTTTACTTCTCGGTGTTTACGTTTGATACGATTCTGTATTTATGAAGTTCAGCTTTTTTTGTTCCAAGCCTGTGTCATGTCTGAATACTCCTTCAATGTGCTTTAAGTTTCAACAATTTTTCCATAACTCACGCTTTTGTACTAGAGATCCCATTTGTGTCAAATGCGCAGGCCCTCATGAATCCAAAGACTGTACCAAACTAGTGATGTGTCGTTCACTCCGGAACGAATCGCGGATCCGATTCCGACCAAAAGGAAAGAATCGGATTCGTGTATCGGCGGATTCGGATTTACTGATTCCGCAGCATTATTATTCAGAATCACCGATTCCGATACATTATCTTAGAAGAGGATTTGTTTCGTTCTGGAATGAACGATATATCATTTAGGGTCATGGGTGCAGATAAGTTTCTTCGCGTGGAGCAGGAGATGCTAAGATTCGGTTGATTTGAATGAATGCAATCGGTTACACTATACAGATAGATTTCTGATGTTGTTTGCAAAGGAATCAGTAGAATAGATGGTTTGATCAGTGATTCTTTTGATATTGCTTGAGAAGTAAGAGTTGCTAGTATAAAGAAGATGCAAGTAAAAAGAATTCATAATAATTATAATCTTTTGTTCTTAACTCAAGATTTCAATTTCAAAAATAATTTAGTTAGTTGAATCTCGGTACATTGCAATTAATAGATTTGATAAAAATTATTTAAGAGACAAATTTGAGTTGGTACTTTTTCAAACAGTCATCTTAAACTTTTATACCAAAAATTCAGAAGTCAACAAACAGGCACGCATTTTAGAAATTATTAAGAAATATTTTTCCATGTGAGTAATTTAAAGGTCATCGGAATTTTTATATATATATACCTTTCGTTTTGAACACTTCATTTAAGTATGCCATCCACAGCACATGCTTCCGTGGCAAGGTTGGTAGAATGCCATGTTTCGAACCATACTGACACGGGTTCGAATCTGAGCAGGCATAGTCGTTCCAAGACAATGTTTTGAAAATTGTGATTTCGGATATTCTCTTAAAAAAAATTTTTTTTAATATATATTCAGCATTTTAAACTTTTATATAAGTATGGGGGAACTAAGTTAGAATAGGAATTATTTAAAATTTATCTAATAATAAATCAGGTTTGGAAATAAAGAATAAAATAAAATGCTGAATATATATTATAAAAAGTACCGTTTAGAGATAATATCAGAAATTAAAATTTATAAAACATTAACCTAGTAGAGACTATGCTTACTGAGGATCGAATCCATATCAATAGGTTCGTAACACGACGTTCTCCCGACCAAGCCACGTATGCACGTGACTTGTCCGGTAAATTTTAAATGACGTCTATAGTTTGCTCAAAATTTAAAAGCAATTAATTTAACTGACAGGAATTTACTAAAAAATTACATTTTGTTAATATAGTTAATAACAGATTTTAACGGCAGTGGATCTTTGATAACTGCAAAGAATTGTTTTATATTCCTTGATGATGATTAAAAGATTTTTATTGAATAGAGCTTATTAAGATTGGGTGACTTTATATTTAATTAGAAAGAAATCTGAGCTGAAATTCCATTACTGAACGTTTCAGTAAATATATTGTTTCCAACAAATTAAATGACATTCATGGGAAGTCGTAACCAGAACACAGAAATCAAAAGCGTCTCAAAATACTGAAGATTCTTGCAAAGTTTCATTAAATCACTAACGAAATTATAAATAATTAACAGAAATGTTAATTTAAAAATATAATTAGTAATTAAAATTAATTATTAAAATTATCAATATAATTATTAATCAAAATTATTCATTAAAATTATAATGTTATTAATTATGATTCATAATTATATTAAAATACAAGTTCAATAATTTATAATACTGTTTACATAATTACTGTAATAAATATTATTGCAGTAATTATGGGCAATAAATCCATTTATGTTTCGGAGTCGGAATGAATTTGCGGATACGGATCCGCAGCCGGACTCGGATTCTTGTATCCGACTCCACGAAAGGAACGAATCTGACACATTACTATACCAAACCCAAGGATACCCCTGCCAAATGCGCTTATTGTGGTGGCGATCATATGGCCAACTATTCCAAATGCCCAAAGAATCCTCTTCAGACGACCCAAAGCAAGAAAACCGCTCAAGTTCCTTCGGCCGCTTGGACTGACAAGAGAAGCCTCGAAAGAGTGAAAGCCCCGCCTCCTGCATTGCGTTCTTCTCAACGATTGGCTCGCAGATCAGTGCTCCTCGAAAACCCTGCCCTCATCGAAACTGCGCATGCGCAAATCTCCGAACAGCCTTCGCCTCCTCAACCAAATGCTCCTTTCGATGAAGCTTTCAAACAAATGAATGAAATGTTAAAAAAAAATATTACGCTTATGATGCAACAAATGATTTGATTCGATTGGGGATTTTCAGCAACAAAGGCTATTATCCCCTATTCATTCCAAAGTTCGTTTCAATCCGTAATCAAAAAAGAAATGAAAATAGCCATCAAAAGATGGGCTAAAAATTATTGCCGATCTGATTCGGCCAAGAGGAAAAAAATGGCACCCTCCTAGACACCCTCCTATTTTTTTTTGCAACAAATGATGTCAATGTGTACTGTTTTTATGGCTCAACTGATCCCAGATAGCAATTTTAGTTTGCAGCAAGCTTGCCACAAATTTGTCATGACAAGAGTGCAAGTTTGCGACAAATTTGTCGTGACAAGAGTGCAAGCTTGCAGCAAGTTAACGAAAGCTCCGAAGTCACCATGAAACGAACTTGCAGCAAGTTTGCCGTGTCAAACTCATTGCAAATTATAGCAAAAACAGAACACGAACACAACCCGGGATAGAACTCGCGACCTCCCGGTTCCGAAGCGGAGACGCTAACCATTGAGCCAGTTGAACTCTGAGAGTAGAAGATAGATTTCGCTAATACATCGTTCGATTCGATTCGTATACGATTTATTTTTAACTATTTTCTGGATTTCATTAATTTTTTGAGTTGAGAATATGATTTGAAGTCAAAGAGAGAGCGATTTTCGCTAATAACTACGTTTTGCTAGTAGAATAAATTATGACATTAGAGTTCAAAAGTAATTACTTTAAAATGGGACAAAATGTCTAGTTATTATTGTTCAACAAACACTGACTGTTTTTTAGATTTAATTTTGTTTATAAACGTTAAAATTTCAACATTAAGAAAAAGGCGACATAGTTTTCTTTAAAGTGAGAGTGATATATTTAGTAAAAAGAGTGAAAATGTTTCAAAAAATTTTTTTATAAAAAAGTTATTTTTTTCACAAATTATCATTGATTTATTGAATTAATAAAAAAGAATTACGGTCTAGGAGATGCTATTAAAAATCGGATGTTTTTTAAAACAGAGACAAAGATAATTATCTCTTTATTGTGCTATCTTTGCAGGAAGCTTGTTTTGCAAAATTGCAGCAAGTTTGATTTGCAAGGAGGTGGCGCTATTTGTCACATCGAACTTGCTACAAGTTCGATTCAAGTTTGACGCGTCAAATTTTGCCATGACAAGTCAAAATCAAACTTGCTGCAAACTTACGTGCTATCAGGGATCTCTGTTCAACATTTTCAGGACTTCTTTTTTGTTTACATTGCAATTGGGCAGAAGCGCCTGCGCTAGAAAACAAGATGTTCAGTATGCTCACAACTGTTAAGGTTTTTGTTAAGGAACAAGGTTCTGCAGTTTTTCATCATCAGGCTCTGAGATTTAAATGATTAATCTAAAACTGATTACCCTTTGGGTTTATGAGTTAAGCTTTCTTTTTATTCTGATTTCATATCAAAATTAGTTATTTTTAAGATTAAATGGGTGGTGGCCAAAACTAGTACTTTAAGTTTATTATATGTGCCAGTTTTGGCCAAAAGTGGAACCTGTAGTAGGGCGGGCCGAAAAAGTCGAAGTTTCTTGGATCTTTTTGCGGTAGTACGGAAAAGTTGCGAACTCCCATCATTAAAAAGTGTGCAAAATCTTATAACACTGAATTGATATCTTCTGTCTCCTCAATGGGCAGAAAATTGAACTAAAAATTGTCAAAAATTAATAAAAAAAATCACAGATTTCGTTGATCGGTTTGCGGTAGTGCTTAAAAGTTACTATTTATTAACAACAATACCTTTACAAAATTTTAGAATTATAGGTTAATATCTTCTGCCGCCTCAACGGCGTTGAATTTTGGAAATTTAAGGCGAATTTTTAAATAAATACACGTTTTACTTACCTCATAATAATGCGAATAGAATCTTCATTCAATCTTTGAAACATACAAAACTACAAAAGCACTATTTTTTGTGATCTTTTTTGGACTCAAATTGTGACATTTGTTTTCTGGATTCTAGTGTAGCTCTGATGAATCTATCTCAGTTCTGCGGTCCAACTCTTTTTCTGGGGGCTTCAGTGACGAGTTTCACAATTCTCTCAACTGCTTGCGTGTGTGAAGGAAATTTAATCAAGTCCCAGCCATCCATTGGCACATCGTCCTGTATCATCTTCAGAAGTTCATGAGAACTGATCTGTCTGAGAACTGTAGGCGGTGTGACATTACAAGCTTGCCAGTCAATGAAATCTACGTGGTCTGTAGCTCTGAAGGTAACAGCAGGAATAACGAATCTACGAACACAATTTCCTTCTGGGCCAATTTCAGCATTTATGAATATGTAACTAATGCACTATTGGATGATTTTATCAACCTTATTTTTCTGAGATGTGACGGCACAGTCGTTAACGCTGGAGTGTTTAAAGGTGTAATTCGCAGGCATGAATTGAAACTTCATCGACCGATCCAATAGATTATCTACTTACTTCATTTAAACGAGTTGCCATTACGACACCTATTTGAGCGCAAGTTTTCTTGTCGCTCGTCTTACACCTCAGATATTGGACGAAACCTGAAAGCATGCGAGAAGCTGACAGTTGTTGCTTTTAATAGTATTGAATGTGATTTGCCAGGCATTGATCCCACCAACCTAAGTTGTGATCAGAAATACTTATTAGACATTTGCACAGCCATTAGTTCTGGCGTTGGTTCTTAAGATCTAGCGTCAGCCGGGCACGTTGAATTTGGCCGTTGGATAACAACTCCAAATCGAATATTGAGGCTTTATATACCAACATCAGATCCATCAAATGAGTTGATAACTTTGGTTGTATTCATTCTGAGAGTTTACGCACCCTCATGGTTCTGAATTAAGGTTCATCATTCCATAAAGGATAGTGCTAGACACTTGTGGCATTTCATCAGCTCATCTCGATACTTTCCTAAGAAGTAACTGAACCAATAGTTTCTCGCAACGCTTACTTTGCGGCACTAGAAAACATGTTTTTGGCTATGTTAACTGATGAGATATGCCATATTAGAACCCTTGCAGCTCGGCGAATTATCAAGGCAAGGGAAATTGGATCAAATGGTAATTGTGTTCGTAGATTCGTTATTCCTGCTGTTAACTTTCGAGCTACAGACTACGTAGATCTCATTGACTGGCAAGCTTGTAATGTCAGTTCTCAGACAGATCAGTTCTCATGAACTTCTGAAGATGATACAGGACGATGTGCCAATGGATGGCTGGGACTTGATTAAATTTCCTTCACACACACAAGCAGTTGAGAGAATTGTGAAAGTCGTGACTGAAGCCTCCAGAAAAAGAGTTGAACAGGGATGGATTTATCAGAGCTACACTAGAATCCAGAAAACAAATGTCACAATTTGAGACCAAAAAAAGATATGGGTTAGTGTGCTTGCGTTCCAACTGTATGAACGTGGGTTCGATCCTGGCTCGGAGGAATTTGGAGTTTTGTCACAATCTACAACGAATTCGTATAAGTATAATCAAAAATTATAATCAAATTAATAATTAAGCTTTGATTAATTAATATTTCTAATTGATCTAATTAATTGACATTCCAGATAACTCTAAGATGACGTCAGAAGAAGGGGGATAAAAAAAGGGTTGGACCCCTCTGTAGGAGCACGGCTTCGGAGGGGGTTCTATTTTGTTAGCCGAAGGAGGGCTCTTAACAGCCTTTTGAAAGTCCTGAAACAAGCTTGGGTAAATCTTACTAAAAACCTTACAGAAAACCTCTTTTCTTGTTGACTAGCTAACCTTTCCGAAAGGTTCAACCCTTGTCATGGAAACCTTTGTGACAACCCTTTACCCTTGCCGACGACAAGGTTTCCAAAACCTTGTCGTCGGCAAGGGCCAAACCTTTCTCCAAACCTCCAAAACCTTTCTTTGCTATCTGGGATTTTATAAAAAAAAAAGAGTTATGCGGGTATATAGAGTTTGTATTTTATCAACCAAATTAAACTATTGTTTTCTGCATTCCTGTTTCTTTTCTTTTAAAATTGAAATCTGCAGCTAAAATCAGCTTAGGTAAAATTTTATTACTTATCTGTATAAATTCATAAAAAAATCACATTTAAAATAACAGAAAATAATGAACTAAAATGCATATCGCATAAAAGTGATTTATTTTTGTTGAAAATTCATTAAAATGTCTGTTAAAAATATAATATTAGTGTGGCCAAAACTGGTGCAAATTGAGTTAATTTATTTAAAAATTCATAACTCAAAATCTAAAATAGTCTTCAGAAAAATTTTACAACTAGTAGAAAGCCAATAAAATTTGCTAAAGAATAGTATAAGTATGATTTAATATGCTTTAAACAGTCATCCACTGTGAAATTTCCATTTCAAATTTTCTCTTTGTGGCCAAAACTCGAATGCATATTTTTAAAGAGAAATAAGGAAGTGAAGATGGCGCCTACAACGTGCAATTAGATGTTACATGGAATGGTCAGTTATTTGACTCTATTAGGGACATTTATGTAGACAATGAACAGAACAGGTACAAGTCCATTCACTACCAGAATCTGAAGTTTAAAATTACGTTGTTAAAGCAGCCATGAATATAAAATGAAACAACATTCAATTGAAATCATATTCCCGGCGAACAAGCTGGTCGCCGAAGGCGGCTAGTTGACAATAAATATAATAAATGAACGAAAATCATGAATCTGCATCTCATATGCATAATAGGCTATATTGTAACGAAAAATAATTTTTTATATATAATTAAAGGATTTAATTTTAACACAGATAATATTTTAGTAAAGACAGAATAATAATATAGAAGTATTAAATTTAATAATTGGGCTTAAAAATACAGGGTAGTCATGGTCATAAATTACTGGATCCATATCAAAAATTAATAAAAAAAATCCTATAATGTAGCAACTTCGCGTTTTTTTAAATGAGAAAGTAGCTCTTTTTTTTCCCAGATAGGTTGAAAGAACAATTCAAGGAATTATTCGGTTAGAGTATCGAAATTGTATGTCTCCAAGTAACAACTCCATTAAGCGTTGGTATGAGCAATTAAGTAATGAAAGTCTCCCTCACTGATGCACATCTCCTGTTCCCTTTAACTTCTCACACCAACGCTTGATGAAGTTCTTACTTGGAGACATATAATTTCGATACTCTAACCTAATAATTCTTGGAACTGTTACAAATGATTTGCTTTCAAGGAAACAGAGACATGCCAAACGTGCCTTCTGCTGCGCGGTAGCCATTTTGACACTTGCGTTGGATTGCGCAGATTTAGTGCACCGTAATGGCGCGTTACCTATCTGAAAAAAAACGAAGTTGCTACATTATATAGGTTTTTTAATTAATTTTTTAAAAAGGGTCCAATAATTTTTGACCCCATTGTATAGTGATTTAGGTGTTTAGGCAATTATCTCTTTGATTTGACCCTCTTGTATATTAATTTAGGTGTTTTAGAAACTGAATGTCGAATTCAATACTCTTCTGAATATCTTTTGTCTGCCAACGATTTGAAACTCTTCAGGTCGATACGATATTACATAGACGCTGCTCTTTTACAAAGAGATCTTATTTATTTGCAACAGTCGTATACGGATAAAAAACCAGCGGGAGTGGTCTCCCCAAAACTTTCTCTTATCCGTCCTAACGCGGATGGGAAAAAAATACACAGCGCGACAGTAACATGAACGATTCCCTAACACACGTAGGAAAAAATAATCCAAACTGGAGTAAAACACACCAAGTGTCTCTAACACAGGTGGACAAAAAATAAGGCAAACGGCATGAAACGAGTTTCCCTTAGCGCGCGCCAAGGCGAAAGGCGGATTCTCGCCAATACTCAAATGGACTTGCGTAAGGTAAAGAAAATCATGCGATTTGAACGCCTTTTTTACCTCTTGGTAAACAACATTCCGTGTGAAGTATTTTTTGTTGTTTAATAATTTTCCTTGTACTTCAGATGTCTTTGTGTAAATTTTAACGTGATTGGGGATCCTAGACTTTGAAAGTGCAACATAGAGCTGTCCATGTGAAAATACAGGCTCATCGAGGTAAATTCCAACATGATCGAAAGTTTGCCCCTGCGATTTTTTGATAGTCATCGTGTAAGCTGGAATTAAAGGGAACTGGCGGCGGTTGAGAACGAATGGTAGATTCATTTCACTGGCGGCTAATTTAATTCTTGGCAAGAAAACAACATCGCCTTGCATTCAGATACAATTTGGCGTCCAAACTATATCAAGCGCATTATATACCACTGACGTAATTTACTACTTTTTATTAAAAAACGGAAATTAATTTCAAATATAGGATTAATATAATTTAAAATTTCGCGGGAACTATTAATCATAGCGAGATAAGTTTTATATCAATCGATAGAAAATTTTATTTCACTATTTTAGAGCTATTAAATTTGAAATTAGAAGGACAATTACTCTTTTAAATTTAAAATGACTGAAATTTAGGTTCTCTAACAATGAAATAATGCTGTTTAACGTCTCGCAGTGCTATGGCGCGAGTTTTATTGTTGGCGACGTCAGAGCGTTACCGAAGGTCTGGGCTATTATATTAGTAATGTGCTAAGGTTAAGGAGTTATCGCGGCGAATATACAGACCGACAGACAGTCAACCCTTTGACGGATTTAGTCCAAAATTTGATACGGACCTGCATTCGTGATGATAAGACTGTGCACCAAATTTGATCTATATAGCTATTTAAGTTAAAATGTTCATTTGAACACGGACAGACTTCCCGTGGACGGATTTTTTCCAAAATTGGTTAGAAACCTACAAATTATATGTAAAGATCACATACCAAATTTCATTTCTAGCTTTAATAGCTTTCGAGTTATCGTGTGCACAGACACACAGGCAGACATAATTCCAAAATTATGTTCTTCGGACTCAGGGAGGTCTAAAACGTGGAGATTCATCAAAATCTCGAGTTCGAATTTTTTGACGATTACAATACTTTGTATACGAGAAAGTAAAAATTATATCTTAATAATGGGAAGCATTGAGCTCTCAGTTAAACTCGTGAATTTCAGTCCGCCCGACGGGAGTGCACCACTTGCTGTACAAGGAGAGGAAAGTAATGATGATCTCAAATTTTCGCCATATCTTTATTTATTTACTACTGTCCTACCGCAACGAGAAAAACCCTGAACAGGGTTGCCTCAAATAGACGAGTCGAAGAAAGAAGGGAAACGGTTATAAAATCAACCGCGACATTTGGCAAACTAAGCGCACTTCTTTAGGTGCGGAATCCGTTTTCAATCGAAGCACAAAGCGAAATGAGACTTCCACTGGTTCTATCTGCGCCAAATGAAATAAAGCCCTTTCCTTCACCCCCGAAATGCAGTGGAATATCCCGTTCCCATAACGACCGCCATAGGCATGTTTGGTGTCTGGGGTTATTCTCGTGGCGGTATGACAGTAGTTGAACAGCCGGTTGCGTGAACAGGTTACAAAAATTTGCCCCGACGGGGGAAGGCGCAGCATCCGGACAAGGGACTCTGCCCCCCGGACATCCCACTGCCCCCCCCCTGATCTCTAAGATAAGGCGGGTTATTG
The DNA here is from genome assembly GCA_013235015.1 of Araneus ventricosus. Lineage (NCBI taxonomy): Eukaryota > Metazoa > Arthropoda > Arachnida > Araneae > Araneidae > Araneus > Araneus ventricosus. Next base: position 63,344 of record BGPR01003669.1, read on the forward strand.
GGTACACGAGGCATCTGGGCACTTCCTTTGTAATTTTTTAAACATGAATAATGGAAATTTCCAAATCGCGTAATGGCAACATTTGATATGTCGCCCCTCTCAAACCAGCGGGAGTGGTCTCCCCAAAAGTTTATCGCATAGGAATAACATGGGTAGGAGGAAAAATACACCGGGCGTCGGAAAACGTGCGGCATTTCCTTAGGTGGGGAAAACGTGCGGTATTCCTTAAGGTGGGGAAAACACTCGCCCCAGCGTTCGTGCCTTTTTTTGCATCTTAGGATGAGGAAAAAAAAACCGAATATGCAGTTTCAACAACTTTTTTTCAACCGATTTAAACGAAAATTGGAGACAAATCTACAAATGGGGGTTTCAAGACTGAAATTTCATTTATCTAAGTAATTTTGTTAAGAAGTTATGGCGTTCAAAAGTATGCGATTATACAGACCGACAGACGGTCAACCCTTTGACGAATTTGGCCCAAAGTTTTATGCGGACCTGCATTTCTGATGAAAAAACTGTGTACCAAATTTTTATCCATTTAGCTATTTAAGTTTTTGAGTTATAGAGTTCACATGACCACAGACAGACTTCCCTTGGACGGATTTTGTCCAAAATGTGATAGAAACCTACAAATTACGTGTCAAGATCACATACTAAATTTCATC